>JAQGBX010000239.1:0-41739 GCA_034698745.1 Megaphyllum sjaelandicum | reverse complement strand
GGAAAACCATGAAAACCACAATCGAAGATAGCCGACCCAGGAATCGAACCTGAGTCTACCGAATGCAAGACGAGGATACCAACCTCTAAGCCACCTTGCTCGGTAATAATGTTTACCTATAATGTTTATTACATGCATGTTTACTTTCTATCTGAAGTAAATGCTTCAATTTAGGCAATAGTTGAACGCTTAAAGTAATTGGTCCTAATGAATTTTTGAAAAGCTGAGGATATGTTAAAGATCTAACCGCCTGACAAATTGAACAAAACTTGAGATCTCGTACAAAGCATTGTATAAATTTCTGAACAGATCAGTTGCACAATTCGACGAGTTATCATTTTGCCTAAATTGAAGGCTGCTGCAGGTTGAAATTTGTCTAAGCTAAGTTTGACATACTGTACATGAAACTTCTGTTTGGTTTATTTAACTTTTGTTTTTTGAAAACTTTCAAAATTCCTTTTGGTGCTCAAGTTTATTCAAGCTATGAACATGTACATTATTAATGGTGTCTGTATATAACTTTCCGTATTTGAAATGAAAATTGATTTTCACTCTACCAAGAATTTTATTTTTGTGGCTCAACGTTTCGGCCCTGGCCGTCTACAGGAGCTACAATTACATAAAATTAGTTTAAACCAACACCAATTAAAAAAATTAAAATGTAAAAAAAATTATGTAGAACGTTATTATTTTTTAACTGATTTTTCTTTATTGGTGTTGGTTGATATTAATTGTATTAATTGTAGCTCCTGATGAAGGCCTGCAGGCGGCCGAAACGTTGAGCCACTGAAATAAAATTCTTGGGAGAGTGAAAATTAAGTCTCATTTCAAATATTCTACTATACCTCCCACTTGATGGAAAAAGGAACACATTAATGTCGGTATTTAACGTAAGTAAAAGTGAACATCTGCTCGCAATATTTTAAATTTCGTTCATTAGGCATTTGGATGTGAAGATAAAATGTTGAAAAAGCATCATAAATGACAAGACAACTTGGCATTTAATAATGCTAGAGAAAGGACAGTGATTAATCTACCAACTTTTACCAACCATTAAAAACTAAGTGGGCACACGTATCAACATCATTAAGCTTCAATTACGCATGGTGAGCAACTGCCTACTTAATAATGGTTGTCCTTACTTAGGGTTGGTTCACCTCGGAAAATGCACGTGTCAACTATTCAAAGCTGTTTTTCATTCTACAGCTAGTATATGGAAGTCATATGCAATCCACATACAAGTACAATGATAATGACATGTCCATTCAAAATTGAACCTAGAGTCAACATTTCATTACTTCAATAGTGCAGTTGCTGTTCTAATGCTACGAGCTTATAATCAAAAGGTCACCTTATAGGAATGCGTTAATATTTCCATCAGGTAAGTGTGAGGTACGCCAACATGACCCTAGTCTGTTGTCCCCAAAGTCAACACCTTGAAGAGAGAACTCCCTTTATCGTTTCCAATCGATGCCATGAGCCTGTCAGATGATAATCTGAGTGCCACGCTTGTTTTTGCAAAGGATAAACCCGCGCGATACGGTGCTCCAAAGATCCATCAGATTGACGCCAACGCAAGCCAGTATTTACTCAATCCGGAATGAAGCGTGACGCAAAAATTCGCTCATGTCGCGGAATTCCAGTCACATTTCAAGCCTGGGGATGCCCATGGCACAACGAGATCGTACCATTGTCGAGAACGGGTGAAATTGCGCCAAAGAAAAAAAATCGATAGCCCAATTATGTCATATGCAATTGCATCGAAGAAGAACGGAGATCCGAAGAGGATTCCCCCTCGAGCATTTCCGCTCAAAAGTATTCCGTGGTGGCATGCAACTATTTCAAGAATGCGGCTTCCGTTGACCTACAAAGGGTATGCTGTGGCTCTATCATGTGGTGATCTCTGATCAATAATGTGATCGCTGTCACGTGCGTTATTAACAAACAAAAACAACAGTCAATTTTTAGGAAATTCCGTTCAAGGAATGCTTGCATGGATAACCTAATTGGTGAACCGACAATAGCTGACTAAATTTGGAAGTTTCATTCATTAGCATTTGTTTTCAGATGGATTTTTCTATTTTTAGCATCGGGTAGCCCCCCTAGCATGTCTAAAAAGTAAGTGCTACGCCAACAGATATGCATATACAGTACATGACTTCACAGAAGTTTTCCAAAACAGTTGGAAGACTATGGCTAAGGCTATTATTATACGTACTTTATGTATTTTTTTAGATACAGTATACACGTAGCCTGCAATACATGTAGCTTCTTATACTATTTGGAGAATATGCAATTATCTTGAAGTAACATTTAGAAAAAGAATAACATTTTTAGAACCGGAATAGATAAACGAATATGAAAAAAAATGATATAAGATAACATGATCAAGAAATTTAACATTTTTGGAAATACAGTACATGTACAGTGTACATGTATATTAGTTGACACAAACTAATCTTGTAATTCGCAGTATCTGTTCTACGAACACTTTTTTCACGCAACTCGTGCTGAGCTTAAATGTTAGAGATAAAGCCACATTCTTTAGAAGTCACAGATCTCTCGAAAAAAGAAAGAAGGACTGTTTCATACAGTATGTTTCTTGATTCGACGCAGCATGACATTTCAATTGGAAAACCCTTTAGTCTTAAATTCCCAGACAAACAAACGCTGCAATCAATATAACACATCGAAGCGTTGAAATTTATTAGATCATCGTCTGCGATTTCAGACTTTACGGACATCCCGTAGAGACAAGAATAAGCAATGTAATTTTTAAATTGGAGGAAATAAGAGTGAGTGCAATAAAGTTGGGCTAAATGCTAGAAAATAGTGAGAAACCGAGTGTGGAATTCTACAGCGGGAAGGTGCCTCAAAGTTCAACAAACTCGAAACTGCGCACTACTGTACTCGATTCATTCCGTGACAATAGACCATTAAAGTAATTTAATGTCAAGGACAGGGCCATGCATGGACGTGAACGTACTTTGAATACATACAGTATGAATGGGTTCAACTGAACATGGTGAAAAGATGTCTGGTTGATCCTTGCTGCCTCTGGAGAATGCTAAGTGGCCAAGCTAACTGAAGGAATTTACACACCATATTTACGTCCATGCAAGAATAACCCTTCGTGACATGTTCAATTACTTCAATTAAAGGTCTATTCCAGATGCAGAAAGGATATCAAAGATGTCGATGAAAAACAAAAACAACACCGAGTGCGATTTGAAATGCATTTGTAATGTTTGCAACATATTTCGTCTCCACCCTGCATGTAGACTATACCGTGCAATGCAAAATGCTCGTCTTTTAGCTCAAAAAAAGAGGCCAGATTTGAATTTTGGTCAATTGTTTTATAAAACTCAATATCAGAGCTTCCACATGTTACCTACTGCACATTTTTTTTATCTTAATTACCTACAGTACATGTACAAGTAAATTGCCCGATGATTCATCTGGAGCTACATGTTGCGTGGCATACAAAAACTCTGAGCAGTAGAAAAGCTTTACTCTCCTTACATGGGCAAGAACATTAACACATGCATGTCCTTTTTTGTTACTCATGAGTACAGGTACATAATATTTTCCATTTAAAAAAGTATTAACTAAAATGGAATGCATGCTGAAAGCAACATGTACATGTATTTTTGAATTATTACATAATTCAACACATGTGCATTTGTTTAAACATCACGAGCACTCAACAGCTCTTTGCATTTACAATATAGTCTTCAAGGTACTTCAGATTTAATATACAATTCAAAATACAAGTATGTATAATGTTGGATCATACACTATATTTCTTAAAATATACATGTACTTGTATTACAGAATGAGTTTAGCGATTATCTCCAAACGAAATAGAGGAGGTTTTCTTACTGACAATCAAATTCTCTTTAAGCTAACAACATTTTAAAAAATCTTTCATTTCCATTTTTCATATTTCGATGTACATGTACATGTATGTTCATGAACTTTGCGCAAATAACTTGAGTGAAAGCTCGTGCTCAGTTGAACAGCGTTCGTGAAGTTTTTCTCCGCATTAAACGCCTCCGAATCGTAACACCGTTTGCAACATCCCCAATTTTGTCGAAATTAAAAAGCTCGCAGTCAGCTTACATCTTTCATTAATTTCCAGACGCTATTTTAGGTCTATTAGCCCACGGTGCGTAGCAGAAATGCCCATTTGTCACAGCAGATTAGCGCGCGAATAGCGAGATTTTAGCAGTTCTTGTTTCCGAGGAAGCTTTTCTCGTTTATTTCCCCAGAAATACGTCAAGCTTCCAGAATCGTTGAAGTGTATATAGTGGCGCCTTTTGTGTGCATATGACAAGTACAAAGGCGCCATTATACCAATTGTCATCTTTCAATCGCACTCAATGTGAATAAAAGTGGCAAATAAAGTGAATGTGTATAAAAGGTTGGCTGCAGGAACGACATAGGAGAGTGTGATTAACCTTCTTTGGTGGAAGACGGTGTTTGGACATCGGGTCCCTTATCGTCGTCTACATAACTCCTCGAAGTCCTGAAAAGGGTCGATCTCCTGAGCTTCATCCAGCCCAGAAGACCTGGCCGTCAGAAAAAGCAGACAACAAACACGTAAGCTATGAACAGTGTGCTCTGGCCAACGTGTTAGCGAGAGAAACAGATGTGCATCACTTTGGGATTTTCAAAGTATGGACTTTTGACCGGTTGCACTCAACTCCGTTTCGCTTAAATGGTCAACGGCTTCGGTTTCCATTGTTTGGTGCGGATTAAAGTCCAGAGTTGATTGCAACTAGCCACTAGTTAAGCAATAACGATTAACAACGTGATTAAAATTCAACAATGTTATAAAAATGTCTAAACCAACTTACTAGACTACAGGTACTGTGCACGGGGGAAACTACAATTGGAACCAATAACTTTTCAAGATCATAATTATCAATGTGGGTTAATTAAATGTTTATATAAATTTAATTCTGATGTCTAATAGAACAAAAGATATGTTATCACCCAAAAACATCTGAAAAAAATCATTTTTTTTAAAATTACTTTAGTTACTTTAAACTCAAACAAAATGTCAACAGTAGAAATCTAATTAAACACTTTTGTCCAAATTATCCAGTGCTGATTTTATTTGACAAATTCTTCACAAATTTAAGACCAATAACATGCAGTAGAATCTCATTAAGACGAACTAGCTTAATCCAAACTATGGATATACCCTTGTAATACTATTTTCCAATTTCTGTCCTAGGGAAACCTATATCAAATCCCTGTCGAATAATGTTAAATTCTTCGTTTAAGACAAACTCGGCTTTTACAAATTTTCGGTCACGACAAACAAATTTTCGAGTTCCCGTAAACAGGTTTCGTTAAAAAGTATTAAAGATTTTTTGAAAAAAACGTTGCGAAAGAAACAACCTTCAATAACGGATTATTTTTAAACAATAATTGTGTACTTGTATTTTGAGAACTATAATACAACATTTTAATGTAAAGTACTGCCGTGTTTTCCAGAAAATACGACCTTTTAAGAAAATAAGCCCTAGCATGATTTTAGAAGATTTTTAATTTGTATTTTTCCATCAAGTAAAAGGGGTGCATTTCAACGATGGGTACATGCCTCCAAGGGTATGTAAACAGATAAACAAGAAATATATTGTCAAATGACCAACAACTTTGCATTCGTGTGAATACAGAAACGTTTTCTGAATTTTCGTGCGTGCAATTTTTCGTTGCTTTTGTGTGGACCATCATTCTTACGATAAGTGTCATCATTTTTGTTGCCACTCCTGTCTCATACGTCATTAATTGACAATTTAATGGAAGATGTCAAAGTAATTATATTTTGACACCCAGACAAAATGAGTGCAAAAAGAAAGCTATACAAGTACAAGAAAGAATCATGGAGGACTACCGGGGCAAGTAAAGAATAAATGCAGTTTGCTGATCATGAAAAAATTAAGACATCCCTTGAAAATAAGCCCTAATGCGTTTTTTGGAGTAAAAATTAGTATGAGACCCGATTGTATTTTCAGGGAAACTCGGTAGTTGATTTTCATAACAATTAGTTATTATTTTTGAAATCATGTGGTTTTTTTTGTCTTTTGATAATGGAAACTGCGATTTAAACTAAAAAATTTTGACGCTTCTTAAAGTTCGTCTTAACGAGGAGCAATTTTATTTTAAAATTACATAATTTGTATTAATTCATGTTCTTAAAACGAAATGAGTAAAAATTGAAAATAAGTTAATCAGACAATTTTTAAGAATGTATTCCTCGCTGAACATTTATTCACAAACGATTCCCAGCTAGACTGAAGGAATTATATTTTGTGAACTCCAGTTTATATGCGTCCATAATGTATGATAATTTAAATTTAATTTCAATTATCAGCAGATTTTACGTCCGTACTTTTGTAAAGCAATCGATTTGACTTACAGTATGACTGGAGAAAAAGTTATTCCAAAGTTATGTGTAATCAATTTTCCTAAACATCTTTACAAGAATCCATAGTTCCAACATTATAAAAATCTGTATTCGTGCAGTAGTTCTTGCCATTTGTTCCAAATCTCAAAATTGTACTTGTTGACATTTTGCAAGGTCTTACAACGGGTACCCACGTAGGAAAAAGATTTAATCCCTGTCTTTTCGAGCAAAAAAAAAAAAAAAAAATGGGATCACTTATCCCCCAGGGACGTTCTTGCAAGATTTACAACTACTTCTTCGGACACTTAATTCCCTGTTTTTTCCATTAAATTAAATCACGATTGAACTGATTTCCCAGCCATTCCCAAGAAACGAATTTCTTCCTCAACTTACTGAGCTTGTTGTTTCGCACGGGCACAGTTTCATCGATTATTTCCTCATCCTTGAACGGAGCCTCCGTCAGGTCTTCGAAGTTAAGTATGTACATGCACACTTCCCCTGCCTCGCTTCGGATTGGAGCAATGAGTTGACTGCACAGAAACTTGCTTCCTGCAATGATAAATATTAATTTTTAGTGCCATTCTTAACTGACATGAAAGCAACAAAAACGGTGCACACACTTTGAAAAATTCAATTTGGAAGGCCCCGTATGCATTAATTCGCCTTTGGTTTTCGGGATGTACCATTGGATACGCGCGGTTTCAATGGGATGCGTACCAATGGCATCTTGTCACTCTCAATTTAGCGTCACGCGTGTACAGATATGGTTTCAGTGAAACACAAGCCTGTCAAGCTTCCTTAGATAAATAAGCCCTATTGAGGTTAGTTGCTTCGATTTTATGTCAAGATATCGGTTAACTCGCATATCCTGTTAAACATGGGTGCTCAAGAATTTATTGGATGCAATGCAGAGGCTAGCTGTTAGATAAGCGCAAACAGAGTGAAGCATAAGTCTGTTTCCAGTTTCTGTCCCATAGAATTTTCCCGCGTGATTAACAAGTTACTTGCAAGCTTAGCCTGACTCGGCTAAGCTCTCACCCGGTGAGCCCTCATTTAAAACGCATGCCGCATTCTTATCCCGCTGTTTGGCGCTAGTGGTCGCCGGATGGCAAGCGCCTGGAACAAGCGATCTGTCTGCTCTTACCCTAATGGAGTGACATAGGAAGCTGGGTATGGCAATTTGGGTACTCAAATATCGATGGCATTAACCTTGATGCCGTTTAGTGATGCCTGCCGCTTGTCTTGTAATTAAAATACATTAATGTAACAATGTGATAACCGTAAATGCAGTCGCTGTCGAAGAAGGTAAAAATCGATGTTTACAGTGCATCATCTTTATCCCTTCTCATTTTGGTACGGTGTTTGTTAGTCAAAAAGTAATATTTAGCAACAAAATCAATGGAAATAGTTCGTATTTTTTACATTATATTGTCTCTTCAACAGCCCTTTTTTCAAGCAATAAGCACGAGAAATCAACATTTAAAAATATCGAATTTTTGGCATGAAAAGTCCATAGGGTCCATTAGCTAAAATGCAACAGGGGTACTCAGACAGAAGCTTTACGGATGCCGCTTTTGGCAATCGTGAAGTCCAGCGTTCAAAAGAACATTACCTGGTTTAAAAGCAGCGATTACCTAGGATGAATTTTTTCAACTAATTAGCGTGTCGATTTTGCACATGTGACTTAATTCAACGACTGCTAAGTCTCATTCGTGAACCTTTTACCTGAGTACGCTTAATATTTCAATTCTGTTTTTGCATACACGTAATGTACATTTACTTTATTTCTAAAATGTCAAGTCTGACAGCACTCCCAAATTTGTCTTCTAAATTTTTAGCCTGAGAAGTGAAAACAAGCATTTATCGATTGCAGTACATGCACACATAATCTTCATTTACTTATACATGTAGTTACTGGTTCAATGAAACTTATAGGATTACAACTTATTTTCCTATACAATTTCTTCTTAATAAGAACCGCATTAATATAATGTGGGGCATTAGAGACTTATTCCTCATCAAATAACGCTGTAATGTGGTAGTCATGGGAATCCTGTCGCCAGAGGATAACGTGCTAAGACTAGAACATCGTCAAGTTTTTGCTTCGGTACTTCACAACATAGCACAGGCCTTTGGAAAATTAATTTGTGAGATGCCACCATTTGCTTGTTAGAAACGGAACATAAACAACCTTAGGGCCACTGGCACGGACAGGAGAAACGATCGAGTGAGCATTTCGAAACTTAATCAACATTGCTCAAGCTTAAGACGCTTACAACAAAAACAAATTTCTGTACAAATTGACTACGTGTTGTTTGATATGAAAAAGCGACCAAATCTACGGTATGAAAACACTTTCAAACAACGTCTATATCACCGTGTTCAGTGATATGTACTTGTAAAGTTATGCTTTACAAGTGTAAATGGAATCAAGACAACAATTATTTATCAAACAATGCTGTTTGTTACGTATTAAAGCGAGCCAGAAATTATATTCACGAAAAGTAACGGCATCTAACAAAACGGGGAATTGCATCAGTAAATACGCGTGTTATTCGAACTATTGGAAAAATATAAATATCCAAAATGTAAGAATCAATTAAGTAATAATTTTAGAATTTTAGTTACAACCTATATAGAAAAAACTGTATAACATGCCGAATGCATAAATTGGAGTTTGCCAATCGAGCAGAAATCGGGCGGTCTGGTTATGTTGTAATTTAAAAAAATAAACAAGAAAGAACAGCTGCTATTTTTAAACAACCAAAACGAATAAAATGTTTCACCAAATAAAAATATCAATAATACTCTAATTTTAGAAACAACCGTCCAACGGGAAACCAGCCCTTGCAATGCCCTTTACAAAAATGCATCTTGCAAAGATATTTTATAAAGTTTATATAAACATTGTAATACATGTCTACATTTTAAAACTTAATCAGTGAGACTTTGAACTGGTTAAAAATCAAATTGTGAAGCTATGCGTTCTCGGGATGTTCAAATGTTGTCACGATCCGTTATTTCTGTAAATGATATTGAATTTTACTTAATGATAAGCAACATCACTTAACCAGTAATAAGTAAAAATTATAAATTCAATCATTTTAAAAAGAACATTATTAGGTACACTTTAAAAGGGTTACATACAGTAGTTACACTTGCAAGTTACCAAGTGTTTCTTGCACTAATACTGCGCTTGTTTTCTCCAATGTCGCACGTATTATATATATACTGTAGTTTGTGGACAGTTAATGCTAACTATTAATGCATTCTGGTGCTGATTTCGGTCAAGGGAAGCAGTTCCGTTTCCCTTGGTGAAATCAACAGCACACGACTCCTCGGTATAAGCATATTATCAAAATCTAAAATCCATTTCATTTTGTTGCTAAGCTTTTTATCAGATGCATCTATGCGAAGTTAACCTAGATGCATTTAAAAACAAAATGCGTCCCTGCCAACTTTGACGTTTTATTCAAATGCAGCGTTGTTTTTTTCATGAAGATATAATTGCAACGGGGAAAAATAATCTCTCTATGTTTAGAAAACAGTTGATGCAAGCGGGCAATTAAAGATAAATGGGTTATCAACTTAATCAGAGAATAATTGGACATAATCGATGTTGGCATCATTAAAAGATTTACTACAAAAAATTGTCAGGAAAAAACTCGTAAGGGCGTGCCGAATAATATTAATGTCTGATTAAGAACAGCAGGAGGCACAGGAACTAAAGCACTATTAGAAATTTCAATCCTATATGTTAATTAAATCAGAAAAACACCGCAAATCAAGGGCCCTCCATATGCTGAAAGCAGTTTTTTGTTTGATTCGACATTATGCGCGCTAATTCCACATTAGATTTTTATAGAAGCCTCATTAGAGAATTTTTTATTCACTGCTCCGAAATTAGACGTACTGGATAAGTATTATTGTTTTATTGATAAGAAAATTCTGTCAAGCTATACATGTACTTAAGAGAAAAAAAGAGGAACGTTTTCTAGTTTAATAGATCTTTCAAAGTAAAAGCAAGTGGTAGTACACATGTACATTTGCATAAATCTTGGCATGTGTTTTAATATTTCAAAAGATCAACATGAAACATGACAGGCGATATGGTATCATGCGTCATTCACGCCAACTCGTGTGCTCTTTTTCAAAGATTATAAATACGACCAAGGTTTCGAATGACATAAAGCATGCAGCCCTGATTAAATTGCAATTTATCTTACATTACACATCTCATGTCATATTTTCAACTTTATATTAAAAAATAATATTATTTTAGGAATGAATCATAGATGGGCTCAAAGAAAAACAAATGACAAACACGATGTCAAGAGATAAAAAACTAAAGCGTGCAAATCTATTTAACCTCTGTCAATTCTTTCTATTTTTTACCGTATATGTCAATCACGTGAATTTAACGCTATAGATATGTACACTAGTTGCTTTGTGCGAAAGTTTTTAACTCATATTAGAAAGCAAGCTTTTAGTACGAGAATGAGATGGATATAAACTTTTTCCTGAAAAGAACCTCTCGTAATGAAAACCCCTTGGTACCCCCAGACTTGGAAAACCTAGAAAAGTCAGGAAACTTGAAAATGTTTGGAAAAGTCAGGGAAGAATGGCTTATTTTGATAAGTCAGGGATATTCAACGTGTCATGTTGCTGCGATCCATTTAATCTCAGAGTCCATTTTCCGAGGACAAATTTGCAAAATGTCTCACGTTTTCCGAGTAAAATTTTGTTCACATTTTCCGAATACCAAATTGTCCTTAGTGTAAATTTTCCAGTGTCAGCTTTGTAAATTGTCAATTTTTGACGTTGTCACTGGTCAGGTAAATATTTTAAAACCTGGAAAAGTCAGGGAAGTTGAAAAGGAGAGTTCTGGGGGAACCGCAGAATGTTTTATTATACAATAATAAAATCAATAAGGATGCTTTCTGTGACAGACCTAAGGCTTATATTTTTTAAAAGCTTGCATGTTAGCATTTCCGTTCAAGCAAACTATTTCCAGATCTCAGAACCACCTTCCGACTGTTTACTAGTTGGTAATAACCGATTTCAAATTTGTAAGCAATGCTGCACAACGAGGTATTTGCTATCGAGTGCTCGAAATTAGCTCATCAAACATTTAGAAAATGATGTGAGTTACCATGCATGCAGTTTCTCTCGGCAGTGAAATAATAATACATCGACATTGTTATCATTGTTAGTGCATCGTTTATTAAATCGGATCATCGCTGAATACGACCCCTTCGATCCTTCCAATTAAGCCGGATTAGAGAAATTCCTTCCTGCCCAGCTTTATCAAAAGTTTGGGAAAACAAGTCCATTTAGTAATCCAGAGCTTTTTCCCCGTCAACCCCTCTCTGAGCATCGATTGTAATTTAATCTAGCAGCTCAATCGAGATTAATACTCACCACCGAGCTTATTGATTAAGTGTCCAACTCGGAACACCCGTCAACAATGCAACTATACGTATAAGAATATCCAAAGTAAGTCCAAATGGTGTTTGGCAAAAAGCACTTCTACTTCCAAGGAGAATCACGACCAAAAAGCAATTTGTGCGTGTGTCATCGTGCATCATCCGAGGGATGAAGAAACTCTCGCCTCGACGTCCCGTTGCATTTTGGCCATTTAAGAAGAAGCCACGGTTTCAACATCGAGATTCCATTAGCCACGTCTGCACAAAATGCAACATGGTTGCTCTCAAAATTCATGCTGAAGGGAAGCTCACTCAAGTGGACGATAATAGACGATAGGCTATGCAGGCCTGCTGTTGCAGACCATGTGCCAAAAGCAGCACCAGCATGGCATCTAGCCTCCAACGAGACTTCGAACATATGTTCCTTTGTTATTGTTTGCTTGAAAACACATGTCCCCTTTTAAGAACCCTTCACCATTTAATTGATTTCGAGAACAACTCTGGGTTATTAAATTTATGCCACCTTCATATCAGACGAATGTCACTACGAGTGTAGAATCACAATTTTGTTATTAAATGATATGCTACTCCTTGCATGGTCTGCTGGTTTGATCCCTTTAAGAGGCTATGTCAACTCAACCCACACATTACTATGTGGTTGCAAATACTGTAGGTTATCGTAGCGGCATGAATTCGCTTACTACGAGATCTTTCAAGGGGCAGAAAAAGTGACTGTCCTGTCCAAGATAGTGCACATCAATATCATCGTTGGTAGAAAAATATGATGGGACAGTTGGTAATAAACCATTCAACAATTCACGCGCGGTTTTTACCCGACAGTACAAGTAGATCCTTTGAGTGCACACGTGACAAAATATGTGAATATACTGTACATTACAAGTGGTCGGATGTCAACCAAGAGGAAATAAACACGACCAAAGTGGGCAATTTAATTTGAAAGCGACGTTTCGCCACACATGTGGCTTTCTTCAAGATTTAATAAACAGAAAAACACATCATTTCATATTACCCTGCAATAACCGATACAAAATTAGAGGGAAGCTGTGGATAACAATTAATACTAAATTTCGACAGAGATGTACGAAAAGCGAAAGTACAAAATGGCGAAGAATGTAGCACCGCATGAGCGTTAAAACTACGTTATTTAAAAATAAGTTTTATATCATCAGCGAAAAAATACAAATCAAAAGCAATAAGCATACCTCCTTCCAGCTAGTTTCTGATTATCCCGTCATTTGAATTTAAATTTTTTTTTCAGGTCACACATGCATGTACATAACATGTAGTAAAATTTCACAAGATGGACGACGCACATGTCCAAGCTTGGGACAAGCGTGCAGGTAAAATTTGAATTCAAATGACGGGATAGTCAGAAACAACCTGGAAGGAGGTTAAGTTTATTGCTTTTGATTTGTATTTTTCCGCTAATGATACAGAATTTATCTAAAATAACGTAGTTTTAACGCTCATGCGGTCCTACATTCTTCACCATTTTGTACTTTCCCTTCTCGTACATCTCTGTCTAAATTTAGTATTAATTGTTATCCACAGATTTGCCCTCTAATTTAATATCGGTTATTAATGCAAAAATGATGTGTTTTTCTGTTTATTAAAGCTTGATGAAAGCCACACATGTGGCGAAACGTCGCATTTAAATTAAAATGCGTAGGCCTACATAGGTCGTGTTTACTTCCTCTTGAAAATATATGAATGGGTTTGTAATTTTAGAAAATTGGAAAGAAACTTCTGAAACAAATAAAGTGACTTTAGTAATAAACCATTGATCAAGTCACTTGGGAAGCCTTCGATCCTTTGAGTGAACGCGTTAGGAATTTCGAAAGAAACTTCTGAAACAAATAATACTGGGAAACTATTAGCCTTGAAAATTATTTGGATTTCTCCGTTCATAATTTAATAAATAAACAAATAAGTTTGAAAATAATTCAAAAGATTCGTCCATTAAATCCTGTATAACGTTTTCGAAGTATTATTTATATCAGAAGCTGCCTGCGAAATTTCTACATGTAGCATGACAGATAGATATAGGGTTTACTAGAAATTTGAGAAGTAAATGGAGTCGAAAACTAAAACCGACAAGGCCGAGAAACATTTGTTCTTGAATCAAACATTGAGCTGAAATTAAACGAAGATTATCTGGGTTTTATATGCTAACCCTCTTATTATTGCATGAAAAACTACACCTCATGAATTCATCTCGGAAGAAACTTTTTCTGAAACATTTAATATTGTCTGTTGCAACAATTACCTCAAATGTTTACATATGCACATGAATAATTCTTCAATTAATTGACTACCAGAAAAGAGGTATCCTGCTTACCATCTTTCTTGTAGTACACCAGTTCCACTTGCTTTTCTTCGTTGGACTGAAGAGCTTCTCTGACTTGTTGGATGGATGCCGGATTGGTCATAGGACCGTTGAGAAACTCGCAAACGCTAGGTCTCTGCATTATTTCCGCCCGGGAATATCCCACCAAATTACAGAAGCCATCGTTGCAAAAAATAATCACGCAGTTCTCCACCAAGGCGTTGGCGATGATGAAATTGCGATCTGAAACGAGAATAAGGGAAACATGCCCGTTAAAAACTTTTATTAGCCACCATATCCGGCCCAGACGCCCATGCGGATTTGGATGCCATTTTCCCTATCGGTTTACATCACTTTCTGCCAAATATCTGGCGATAACAGAATCAGATTCCCGGAACAAGTTTATAGGGTTCTTTGTTCGATCTTAAGATGGGTATTTAATCCGATCTGATTTCCCTGTTCGCGAGGGTTTTTTGCTATCTGCACAGCTCACAGGGTCATAGGCAATTTATTGCTGAGGCATATGCTAAATGTCACTACTATATTTGGGTCATTATGTCTTCAGCACATTCCCATAAAATTTCCGATTTATGTAGTCTATCCAGAACTGCAGGAGTCTAATATGACACAATTTATTGGCCTTGTATAATGCTATACATTTTGCAGGGTTTCCAAAGATGGCAGTTAGATGTATACAGGATTAATCAGTCTTCTTCCCATAGCCGTTTGTAGTATGGAAGCAAATGGAAGTTTGGTATAGTAAATACAGGCACAGTAAAATATTTTTATAAACGTTAAACTTTCTAAAAGATAACTATTAATACAGTACGAACAGATTAATTTATTACTACAATGTAAATGTTGTACAAGTAAACAAATTTAATAAACCTATTCACAACTAAAACTAATTAACATTCCGCCTGGCGACTTAATTAGTAAACAAATTAAAATTCCACGCGATGTCACATAAACCACATGGTGCATAAACCCAGTTCATTCTTCGAAATTCCTGCATTTTGAAACTCGAGAAATCGTGTTGCACCACATATGGTATTTAAAATCAAAGTAACACTAGCTGTTGAAACTCATTCAGTGACAGATACAAATAATATTGTTTTAAACAATTCATCGTAAGCCGAATTCAAAAAAAATGTTATACTACATATTTCGTATATTTGCAGTAATACGTGATATGAAAGAAGATCATAAATATACAATTTTTACTTGCATAACCTCGTCTGATGAAAAAATTTAAAATTTATAAGTCTGCATTTTTCGTTTCAGGGTTCATGTTTAAACCAAATTCCTCGGTCACCAGGGATTTTGATTAAGAAAATAAATCTGACGTTCATATAGCCTGTAGATATAGGAGTTTATTAATATTGTTGTTTTAGCAAAAATAACCTTTGGTTTTCAGCAATCCATGTCGATCAATTTCATTCTTGGCGTTTCGTTTGTCTGTTTGATCTCTAATTATTTGTTTAGCAATTGAGAACAATTGTTTGCTACTATTTTCATGCAATAAAAAAAAACTTAAGCAAAGTAAGATTTTTTTATATTTCTTGCAAACTTAGGCCCGGTTCCACTGAATCAAGTAACAAACAACGTTTTAAGCAGAGGAGCAAAAAATGGGCGGTGAATTATCCAATGTGAATGGCATTGTCAACAATATACTTAAATAATATTTCTAGTTTTGCAGTAACAAAAAAATTCTTATCCCAATTAAAGCCATGCATACATGTACAGTATGTACGAGCATACAGGCAGCAGGCACTGCTAAATTATCATAGAAATCCACTATATTTTCATTTCTTTCACCGCTTCCTTTTCCATAAGCTGAATTTCTAAGGAGTATTTAAAAAAACGCCAAAGATGAAACTTTAACATTCAAGTACATATTTGATTTCTAGTGCACTTTTATAAACTCCTCGTTAGAAAAATAAAACAACCGCAATGTAACATCATGTACCTTTTCCGAAAAGAAAAAAAAAACTCAAACATTAAAAAATATTTGCACAACTCATCATCAAAGAAGTACATTTTAGTCGAGAGCTCTAACCTAAAAAGCAATCAATCAAGACTGAATACTTATACCTGAGTCCTTGGTGACTATGTCAAGGCCTGCTGTACAGTATACAGTATACTCATGCATGTCGAGTATCTGAAATCGACCTTCGTATAATATTGGTCCACACAATCTTCAAATCAAAACATTGAAGCAATATGATCTGTATACATTGTAGTTAACTTAGTTACATTAACCAAGAAAATCTGCAATGTTTTGCAACAATCATATGCCACTGTTGCAACGATAGGCATAATCTATGATCTAAATCAATTCATTAACCCTAGTTAATTAGTGACTGGATAAAACCAAAATTGCACCGAATCATCAGTAATTCTTTTATTAAATTTACTTTCCATGTCGCAATGCGTTCCAGAGTTGCAATTAACACGTTGTAAACGTGTTTTCTCCACCAAAAGACATAGTGAAATGTTCATTAGATTAGGTAACACAATGAGCGAGGCAGCGCATTCGTAAATGGTGTATAGACCGATGTGTGGGTGCAGATAGGCAGAAAGGAGCAAAATGCATTAAATAAGCAAAAATCGATACTCCTGGAATGACAACTCGCATCTCCTTTGGAAATACAAAAGGCTTCGAGAAATTCCAGAAGGCCAGCTCACATTTCCTAACCAGCAGTCCGCGCTTTGACGTTTAGTGGGGGTTCATAGTTATTTACGAACAGGGGAATAAAGCAATCGGTGATTAAGGAGAAAATTTGCAAAGGTCTCACACTATTAATTACATATGCAACCTAACGAACCTATTAACTCGTGCGCATCATTCAGCGAAACACAAAAGAAAACCCGATAAAGCTTTCATTTCAGATTATGAATTTGAAACTCACACTTATAGCTTTGTGGAAATTAATTTCCGAAACGAATGAGAATCGATGAAATGGAAATGAACGCGCGGGGGGATTAGCTTTTCAGAAAACTTCATTATAGGTTCAACAATAAGACATAGATCTAGCGGAAACTTGTCTTAAATTAAGCAACTGACAATAAGAAACTGACTGCAAACTGATGGCAAACTAAAACTGATGGTAAATTGGGAGTAAACTAATATCCTTAAAAGATTTGAAATGTTTGAAAACTTGTTATACTGTATATCAGATGTACCTGGGATATGGTAAATATGGTGGAAAAATTACATATTGCCAGACATGGGTTTAGTATGGCATACATGGTTCCAAATATGGCCATATCTGAAAATAGCCATATGTAGATTATTTAAACATGGTAAGATATGCCTATAAATTTGTATATTGCCATATCTCCAAATATGGCCATATCTGAGGTATTCTGGCCAATTTCTTGTCTGACCATATCTACAAATCTGGAAAATTTCTGGCCATATCTGAGGTATTCTGGCAAATTTCTGGTCTGGCCATATTTTAAAAAAAATTATATATGGCCATATCTATTTTTTCCATCCGGGTATATTCAGTTTACACCAGTTATTATTCCATATTCGTGTTAACCAAAAAGGTACTAGGAGTTATGCAATTGAAAATGTTGAACTACATTGTATATCACATTTATAAAAAAACATATATATAATCGCTAAATGGACATTTATAAAAAGGGATTTGAATAGATTTCGGTAATATACTGTACATACATGTATATGTGCCAAGGATTGCAAAATGCAATGCATGCACACCCCCATGGAAGAAACTGGCTGCAAACTGATGGCAAACTAAAACTGATGTTAAATTGGGAGTAAACTAATTTCCGTAAAAGATGTGAAATCAGACTGTTTGAAAACTTGTTATATATCTGATTTATATTCAGTTTACATCAGTTATTATTCCATATTCGTGTTAACCAAAAAGATACTAGGAGTTATGCAATTGAAAATGTAGAACTACATTGTATATCGCATTTATAAAAAAAACCATATACAATCGCTAAATGGACGAGCATGCATTTATGTTGACAAGAAAAGTACTTCAATCATTTTCTATAACAATACTTTGGAAATGGGTTAAAGTCATTTATCAATAGATGCCACTCATGCAAGTATCGTAAACAAAGCCTGACCATCGGTGATTTACAAAACTGTCTCAATGTTATGAAATTAATTCTACGAGGTCACCTTAAGCGGTGGTAAAAGCGTCTAGACATATTTAATGAGCATAATATAGGCATATGAAATAACGCGATGCTTAAATTTATTGCTTTTCGTGCCATCGAAAGTTTGAGGAAAAATGCTTGACTACAGTATTAATAGGGTTTCGGCGTAGTGCCAAATGAATGGACACCAATCGATAAAAACGTTTCAAAGTTCCTGTGACCACATCAGAAAATGGTCATAACATGAAATATTCAAGACGAAGTTGGATAGCAATTTTCACCGATCTTAATTAACTTTTAACCAAACATTTAATTGAATTCCAGAGTTTTGAAGGGTAGTTTTTCCCTCAGAGCGCTGAAACAAATACTGACTGTCGACTTTATAGGCTAATAAAATAGGAATAGTAGACCTTTCCCTTAAATTGCTGAAAATTGCGAAAAATAATTACAAGGATTATCGACTATAGGCAAAAAATAGTATTGAAATTTAAATTGCCACCAAAATTAGAAAGGAAAATTAAATGAATCTGAGTAGCCTACACGTAATTTTCTCCTATATCAATTTCTCATTCCAAAGTGCAAAAACATGCATTCTCGTTAACAGGTTCAAAACGATTGGAAAAACTAACTTATGTAATGCATGCTTCTTACATGATATACATGTATTTGGGATGAGGGATACATGTATGCATGAAGTGCATCCTAGGTCACTTTGTTATGAATTTTTCCAATTCAGTAATTTATCCGAGAAAAACCTTGCTTATCCGAATGGTTCATATCAAACAGTTTTCGGGAACAAGCTTTCTAAGGGATTTCTAAGTGTGACTTTTGATCACAAAACACATGCACGTTGGTTGTTTGGATATATGGGCTTAATGACACAAGAGCATCATGGCTCATACAAAATACACGTACAAGTAAATAAAAACCCAAAAAAACCCCATTAATTTTCCAGTTTCCAACAAGTAAAAAATGTTTTTGGATATAATTGATTTTTTTCCGTCAGCTCCTCTGTCATCAGAATACTATCAATTGATATACACATTTATTAGCCATTTACATCATACCCGGTTAACCTATAAATGCACGTTGCGACGTCTCGAAGAGCCATTTGCATGAAGCTTATTCAAGGATATTGAATTTTTAGACCGATAAATGCATCGACTAAGCGGTGTACTTGCTCAGTTATGTTATGTTTATGCAATCAACTCTTTCATTGTGCAATCAACTCTTTCGTTGTACAATGCACCTGCGGTGATCGTGAAACAACCCATCATTCAATAAACTTATTAATGAGTGACTGCGCAAAAGACAAGCTCACCAATACAGTAGTTATGATCATCCCATAATATCGACAATGATAGAGTACCACAAAACAACTAAATTTGCGCATGCGCAATCCACGCGAAATTATTTGTGAGTGCAGTCTGCACTGTCGGCAAGCGGTTTATAAATAGGAACGAACTCCACGCTGGTACTTCCCCCTTTAGGTCTAAAAAAAGGCCATCACAGAGAGCGTATGACAAAATTAAGACGTTGTTGCTACCTATAGCTTCTACGCACATTGCACAAAAGGGCGTTGACAGCTTTTAGAATTAGGCCTGTTCGCAACGTGAATGGCATCACTGTTTTGGTGCACGTATTGTTTACACGTTATGCCAGTTGCACTCGAAGGACAGCGGAAATCCGCAAAAAAAGTGTAAAATGCAATAAAATAATAATATAGTAGGGACTGTCGGCCACGCCCTCATTGAAACCCATCATGCAAAGCGCACCTACTAAAGTACTTGTACTTCCCACCAAAACTCCGAACTTAAAAAGCACAATATTTCATTTGAGAAGCTTAAAAGCTCTCACTTTGCTGAAACTTTTTCGAAATAAAAAAGCGAAGACAGTTGATCTGTGTTCTAGCTGACAACGTCATATACATGTATGTACGTACATCCAGAAAAGAAAACTACAAAATAACTATACAGCATTTTACTCTGGTCGTCTATCTCAAATTTGCTGGATCGTTGAAAGAACATTTAATTTTTTTTCTCAGCAACAATGAGAGAAATGTAAACGTTAGAGGAAACAAGGGTGATGAAAAGTTATGGATAGTCATAATGTGACAATAACTTGATAAATGCTAGTTACATTAAATGTACAGTATATGCCAAAATTATGTTAATACTTAACATTGAAAAAACATTTTTTGTACAGTATGGTAATCAGTATTTAGCAACATTATTCACTCTCCATTAAGCTTGCCACCTTTTTCTCATTATACATGTATATGAGAAGAAAAAAGACATGACATTTAAATATCTATTGAATATACCGTAAGTGTTAACGTAATTTCGATATCACGTAAATTTGATGGTACGTACATGTACATATGTATATATACAGTGTGAGTCAGGTAACAGGGACCAATAACCTATGGCCCCTTGTTGTCGCGGTCACCATGCAGTGTTTGATTGCTTTTCTGCAAAGTGCCATTTGTGAGTGCTTAAATTAGGGGTACGCTTATTTTTTTGTCAAAAAAAACTAACAACATGTTCACATAACGTTGACCATAAATTGTTAACGAGAGAATAGGACCTCTAGGAATGTCAAATACTACATATTTAGCATAGTTACACCATTTATCCATTCCAATTAAACCCAGATGATTTGAATGAATTTACATGCATAGATTAGGTAGCACAACGAAACAGCTAGATACAGTTTGAAATTACATAGGTTCATGCCCGTGGATATCATTATGGTGTTTGCCGCATTTAACTAGTCATATTAGGGTTGTAAAATTGAAATAATGCCACAGTTCACAAAGCCCGCCCCATAAATGGCCCTTTACAGAAAAGCTACCAAACACTGCATAATGGCCGACATCAAGGGAGAATTGGAGCTATTGGCCCCGTGTTACCTGACTCACACTGTATTAACTACACTAGATAAAAAAAATCGTTGTGACACATGTAAAATCGTGTTCACCAATTTTAGCTCACTAGTTATTTTGTAAATTTGGCTAATTAGTCTGTGTAAACGTTGTGCACCATGGTAAATTTTCGTTTCATATTCAACATTATAAGGCAAGTAAGTACCTTTACCACGCATTCGAGTCAGGAAATAATGTATGCTCTTTGAAACGGTTTCCTACATTGTTTAAAACCATACACGTCAAAAACCGATAGAAAACTACTTGGTTGTAATACACAAAGCATATTGACCGAAAATACAGGTTAACAATTCGCGCTATTTGAACATACTGTAAGCAGAACCCTTTTTTCTTATTTTGCATTTAGAAAAAAAGTCGATGAAGGGCAATTTACACGCACTGACGAAAACAGATTTGCACTGTAATAAAAACTGCAAAAAACCCTTGTACACCAGAACAAATCAGCTTTGCCACTAATACGTGCATGTGTTAGTCATACCCTTATACCTTATAAATAAAGTAGAACAAAATGGGGGGAGATAAGAGCATAAATTACAACTTACAACAAACGTATTTTATTTCTTGGCTAGGAACCATGTCAAAAAAAAATACTTCGTGCATTTCCTAGACCCAAGTACCCCTGGGACAAAAACTGCAAATCCGTAGTCATTTAATTGGCACAGGCAGCCGTTGAAACAGCACGGTTATGGGCAGCGGACCGTGCATTTTACCATTTGCACAACAAATGACATGAGAACCGTTGTTTTGCGTGCCCCCATCACATAATTATAAAATTAAAGATTCATTTTCATTTCAGAATATCAATTAGCGGGTCCGTGCAGGGCATGCAAAAAACCAACATTATACCACATCCGTATATCGTGTTAGTTTTTCCTAATTGGTTTTTTGAGTCCTGACTTTGCTTGTTTTTTCCCCACAAAATTAAGATGGCGGACGCATGCAGTAGGAATGCTAAGTGAATACGGGGTTTTGTTACAATTATTTCCACCATTAAGGCGTTTCCTCCGTTTGCATACCCAATGTGCGTTATTACACTAACAACAGCGCTATAACAGGTGTCATTCATCTTTAATGAAAACATTAAGAAAAAAAGTTTAGAGTTTAGGCTTAGAGGATTACGGCTAAATGGAGCTGAGTGACAAACGACGGATTGGCAAACATTTCAGGAAATGGGCTGGAGGCAGATGGAAGAGTCATCGACAGAAAAGAACAACGAGGGATCACAAAGTCTTAAAAAGCTTTTAGGGTTAAGGAAAAAGTATGATACGCATTATAACACTAGATTTACCTCAAAACTTTTACTGATTATTTAAGATGGCATATTCTCTGCTTCCTTTCAAAATAAAAATAAGTTGCATTCAGAAAACACGGTTAGGAAACTGTTAAGAAAAATGATTCGGAAAGTTTATGAGTTTGTTGGGACATTTCCTCGTTGGGCTTTGTCTATATACATGTAATATTGATCTACTGTCAAAACCACTATCTTCAATTTATACGAAAGTAGAAACAGAAATTATAGTATGCATAATTTTACCTGCTATGTTGCAGACAGATTAATGTCACACTAAAATGCAACAAAGCGTTGATTCGGCAACGATTCGTTTAATTGCAAATAGATAATGTAATATGTCATGCCCAACTAAAAGCTGCAGGGAGTCAAAGGTTTTTCAAAAGGAAACTGCGTTTAACAAGGGATAAATCATGTTAGATAAAATTACACAATAAAATCACGCAATGTCCAACATAATGAAAACATGTCTGTTCGTAATACACGAAAGCCTACACTATTCAACGGCTGGCGTTGAGCCAAGCTGCTATAAATGTCACGTGGTCGGGTGATGAAAATGAGTTTTATATCAGACTAGCTATGTTCAAAAGCATATTAGTAAAAAAACACAATGTTGTGGCGCTAGCAACGAGACCACGCACCAAACAAGTGGTAATTTATAAAATGTTTTAAATAGCTCGAGCCTGCCAACTACATTTTTCAAATTCTGCACAAATTGTGTCATAAAACAAAGTGTCGTCTCGGAATTTTGGCAAAACATCGCTCATCAATGCATGCTAGTAGGAAAGTAAGCAATAACGTCATAAGCCACAGTATACGAAAGACTAGGTTGCAACTCCACCTACTTTTACGTGGCTTAAATTAAGCGCCGCACAGGAATAATGATTATCACTGAAGTCGTTCACTTAGGTGAGTTATGGCGAATTTGATTGGGCCAAAAAATCTGCACTTGTGTACATTGAGTGTACGTTTCTGCACTCGTTTCAATCGCTTGGGTAACATGAAAACTTCCGTGTAGTCACTGCGCCCTACGTTCCGTGTTAGATTGGGTTCCCGACGTGCACTGAGTGTACACGGACTACACTGACGAGAGAGTCGGTGTAGTCAGTGTATCCAACATGGCGGACCGGTGACGTCATGAGATTGCACGGCGCCAAAAGTTTCACGAGTTCCGGTTGCACTGGCTAGCCAATTGCAATGCACTAGTGGGCTCAATCAAATTCGCCATTACTCACTCCTACTTCACTGGACTAGTTCACCTTCACTAGTTCGAGCCGAATTTAAGTGAACAAGAGTGAATTAACGACGTAAGTCATCACACCAACTAAGTTCTACCAAAAATCTTCAGAATAAAATATGAAATACATCTCGAATATTATTTTAAGAAAAAAACTCCAACGATGTTTTAAAAAAAGAGAAACAATTTAGAAGAAATAATTAACATTAATCTGAAACAAGCAATACAGTGACCAAACCTGACCCCCTCTTTCAGCAGCTCAAATTTTCGGAAAATTCTTCAAAACAATAACCACGCTTCGCAATTTAAATATTTAAGAAATAAGATAAAGCGTTAAAATTTATTTTTAAAAGGCCCTATGTGTTTTTAGATATTAAAAATGCGAATCAACATCTTAAAACGCTTTAAATTAGTGAAATTTCTCATTTTTATCACAAATTGAAAATACAAATCCCTATAAATCTCCAGATAAAAGTTGTCAACTTCTAAGATTAAGTTAAAAAAAAGCAAAAGAATATAAAATTTTACAAATCACATTTAAATAAATGCCATCTATGCAGTCTACAAGCCAAACTTTACGAATGAGCAAGATATTCGAAAAAAAATTGCCATAATCGAATGTTACAGAAAATAAAAATAAACTAATTACAGTAAATTGCAAATGCAAAATGTCAATAAAATTTTTCTCCCAGTCTCGACAGCCTTCATCATCATTTCAGGAAAACGTTTGCTTACTCTTTTCAACGCTCAAATAACGGTCTCGTAAAGTTAAACAAACTGGGGCATACAAAAAAAACTTGTCAAACCTACACCTCATTTTCGTCACGAAAAACAGCAGCTACCAGTCAACTTTATTCTGGGTTGCAAATATTTGCATTTGGGTTGTCATAACGTGTCGAAGAAGTTCTAGTTGCAGCCATCAAATCAGAATCCGTCACGCGATTGGCTCATCAGTACTGACATGGAAAACACACCAAGTATTATCCATCAGGAGAAGAGGCACAACCGATCACCCAGATAGCTTACAAATATTATGCTTAAATAAGGCGGGAGTAGCCTTGTTTTTAGTACATCCCCATTGTTGCGGAGTAGTTTGCCTTCCATGTCATATTCTAGACGCTGACAAATTATAGGTGGAAGCCCTGTATTTCCTTTTGCGAATAAATCAAACTACATTTCATTAATCACAGTCAGCTACCGTCGTTCAAGAAACCTGTTGACAGTGTGATAACTAATGGACGCATAAAGATACAGGGTGTCTTACCTTCCGCCCAGACAGGGGCACTATAACATATACATTGTACACTGTACCTGTAGGTCATTTCCTAAAGTGCTAGGGAAGTTTTAATGCGTCAGAGCGAGATTAATGTTGCCACAACCAATATTTACTTTTAGGACTCAACGTTTTGACCTAGGTGGCATTTATCGGGAGATAAGTACAATTATTGCAAATTAGAGTATAAAATATATACATAATTTAAACACTTCCAATAGCCTTTAACATATTTTTTAATTTAGCTAATTACTCATTCCATCACTGACCTATTCTGAGATAACTTACTTACAAATACATATATAAACAAACGGTATACAACTTAGTAACAAACATAATTTACTACAACCAACGTTACATCTAGCGTTACTATGGGTACAGTTTGAAACATAACGACGAAATTACTTAAAAACAATGCTTTAACGGACAGAAACACCCTTAGCTCACTCATCATACAATTTAACCTACTATCCTAAATAAAATGACCCTACTAACCTAACAAAGAACATACAATACCTTTGTTTTGTGATTATATTTTATAACATGCACTGTATTACAGCCGGGCTATTTCGTAAGAAAAATTCCCAACTATTTAAAAGAACTGATTACAAATCAAAATTCCTCTGCAACAATCTTTCATGATCGGTATTTGCAATATAAAAAGCTACTAAACAATTTAACTACATAAAAACATTGCTCATATGCAATATTTTTTTCATATCTAGACTACAGAAATTACTATAAATTTTAAAAAATCAATATAATTCTTCACTGTACAACATGACAACTTCAACAAAACTATAGTATAATAATAAACAAGCTGTCACTTTGGGCAACAAGGCTTGCAGGCTTGCAAAATCTCAGGGGTAATACACAATTCATTGCTTTTTAAATGGACTAAATTTATATGCTGAATTTTGATGTACGCTAGTCGATTTATTGAAACTAAAATATTAATGTATGCTGGACTTTAGTGTACATGTACCTCCGCCTTGACAACGGCATGTTATGGAGCTGTATGCAAACCATTAGTGCACGTAAGCTCGCAGTGTTTGCCTGACTCCAGGGGCATCCCCATTGCTTTATTGCTTCTACGTGTATTCACTTGTCAAAATTTGAGTTAAAATTAGTCAATTTTCACACCTGACATCATATCGTTACATTCTAACCAAAAAAACATCAAATGTCTGCATCGATTGACGCATATCCGCTTCTGGCATCCGTTCCCGGTTGCTCCCGACCATTGAATGCTGGGTTCAATAACACTTCTACGACCATATTCACTCTTAAAAACGATATCCAAGCTCGATTTTATTTGCTAGGATGAATAAAACCATCATCATCAACGTTTGCGAATGAACAGAAACGAGAATCTGGGACTGAATTCGGTTGATCGATTGCGACCAGAAGTGTTGGTTATCGTGAGATACGTATAAAATGAATACCCTTTTCAAGCTCGGTCATCCATCAATATTCCTCTTACAGATAACCATTTTTTGATAGATCTTTCGGCGAAAAATAAGCGACAGTCATGTTCGGTCATACGCTACACGCCAGATCAGAAACGATCTGATATACATGTACAGTACTTTTACAGTTCATAGTAACTGAAGTGTGGAATTATAGACACATTTCTAAACGAATGACCCGATGATCTCTTAATCTTCTATCAGGTAATCTTGCAATGTGCCAGGCACAGTTAGCACTTAATCAGGGCAGCGGCATGAAAGGAAAAAAAAATGGACAGATCCTCACTTTTAATGTTAATATTTACATATACCTACAATTACCTTAGAAAATCAAAGACTTTTTCGGATTCTTATATTTCATAAGATATACAGTGTACTGCTTGCTGTCTTTTATTCTACAGGATGGCTCAAGAGTCCGCGCCACCTCAATTTTTTTAACCGTTATAGCTGGGAAAATTCTGTTTGTGCGGTTCGATAGGAAGTCATATGGGTGCTCTATTAATTGATGGTATTAAATGTGACCTAAACAAAATCAAAACTAACATTTTTGAACCGTAACACCTAGGATAAAATGTCAAATTAGAAAAAGGAAAAGCACGGTTTGTTTGTATGTATTCAACTGGTTTCGTTTTCATACGACTTCCTATCTAACTACACAAAATTTTCACAGCTATAACGGTTAAACAAAATATTTTTAATACTTTGAGCTGAGATGAAATATGGACGAAAGTTTGTTGCAAAAATGTTTCATAATAAACTGAAACTGTGGTCGGTAATGCATGTACATGCAATTTGGTCTCCAAGAATAAATTAGATAATGGCGCTATCGTTTGGCTCTTCTCCGATTAAGCAATGTCATTTGGAATTTATATGTTTATACAATACAAAATCTATGCGTTTTGCGAATAACTCAACTCTTCATACTTCGCACCAAAAACGATACATGCAGTTTTATAGATGCGTGAGAATTGTTTCAAATAAGTTTTATAGTGAACATAAAACGAAAATATATAACTTAAACAAAATGTTTTCATAAAATCCATACGTTGCCAAACTCGTAGGTAAATTCCGCCGCATGGACGTTAACAAAAAGTCGGTAGATGCAATGAATAATTTCACATCATCCCAAACTTCATACTGAAATCTCGTATATTAAGGTATCTTATAAATTTGCATGCATGCAAGTGAGCAAAGAGGTGGGTCAAATTTCTAGTGGGGTTTACCTCCGAATGCGTGGAAAGGGTCACTTATGCCATATAAGGTCCCATGTAATCTCTATACCAATATACTGTACGTTGTATGTTATTTTCCATACAAATGTATACGGCCCTAAATGAATGTAAACGTATTTCATAAATCTAAAAATCAAATTTTAATAAACCACAACCACAACTATTCCATAGAGCCTGGGTGGAAAGTTACATACATGCATGTACATGGCGAAATCAGAATGTCCATAAACAGTACATTGACATCATGTGCGTTGTTCAAGTAGGTTCATTGTGCGTGGTCACACGTGCATGTTATATAAACTTTTTCACGAATGATCAACGTTTTTGTATGACCAATCATGGCTTAATTCAAGGGTTCTCCATTGAAT
Organism: Megaphyllum sjaelandicum; assembly: GCA_034698745.1. Classification (NCBI taxonomy): domain Eukaryota; kingdom Metazoa; phylum Arthropoda; class Diplopoda; order Julida; family Julidae; genus Megaphyllum; species Megaphyllum sjaelandicum. The sequence goes on along the minus strand of JAQGBX010000239.1, from coordinate 13,594 downwards.
GTTGGTTTAATATACGGGCACATATACCAATATACTGTATCAAGACGCTTTTGAATATTTAATGCTAGACTAAAGCTTATTAGCTTCATAAATTATCAGCATAAAGTCCCCATTTGATTAAACAGATCTATTAAGATTTTGGATGCTAGTTCATGCAAAACGACATTTGCTGATTCTTTAACATGAACAGTTAGGTGAAGAAAAAAACATAGGTAGCGCCATGAGTCCTCATGAAAGTGCAGGAATAGACAAGTCAGCCATTGGACAAACCTAGCCATTTGTATGCAGCATGAATATTATCACTTATGGACATATACGAAAATGTATGGGGATGTATAGATTCACATTTGGCAAGTCCACAGATTTTGTTTTTCACATGGCATTTACAATGTTTATCAATACACATGTATTTGTGCATGTACTGTACGTGTCTTTATGCGTTTTTTATCCATTTGACCACTTCTTCTATCGTTATAACACTTGTGATAATTAGGTCCTGTGGTTATCCATTAGTGCTCAGTGCGTTTAGAGCATCGAAACAATTTTTTTTGCAAAAATAACTCGAGGTGGGAGAGATCCAGCTAGAAGGATTTAGTGAGTGATGCATCAAAGTCGTTAAGATGATCCGAGACCTGTCAGGTATTTATGAAGGGAACGCTTTGTTTCGTGCCCAATTTATCTTATTTACATCATCCGTCATCTTTAAGAGGCTTATTTATGGGGGTTTGTGGAAGAAGGTCGCATGATCGAAGCAAAATATTTATACGCATAGCTTATGAGATGTTAGTCTGAAACCAACGAGAGTTTTTCCGCAATACCCAGCTGTGATTTAGCCTGGAAATAACATTTCGTGAATTGTAGTCAACTCCTATTCTCGGGCATCTCCACACGTTGGGCACGTCTCCTCAACATTTCAATGCGTTTCCATGCATGCATGCGTCTTTTTCTTTTTCTTTTTTTTTCAAACATTGCATTTTTTGGCAAGTTTTACGAGTATTCGTTCCCAGACAAACAGTATGCCCAACTGTGAAATGGTTTCCGCGTAATTCCATCACGTAAGCAGACAAAATGGTTTCAAGTGATGATAGTTTCAACCGATTCCATGATTTTTCTCCAAATACAGTAATCGCGCATGGGACATTTTATATATTTGGTAAAGTATCTATTTATAGCCATTGGAGTGTAATAAATATATCTGAACGTGAACAATGAACAATTATATTCAGTGTATACATTGTAAAAACACAGTCTGAATTTAAGATGTGTTCGCTAACTGAAACACTAAATAACCATTTACTTCAAGACACTTGCACCAAGTAGGACTTCACGTGCCTAACTGTAGTAGGCCTACAAGAAATCATTTTTCGCATAGTACTTTTGCATCGAAAAAACGCAACAAATTTTTAAAGCTTCAAACAAGTGTTTTTTTAAAAATAAAATTGTTATTAACAGAAAAAATTGTTTCAATTAAAACGTTGCTGTGATAATTAAATTCATCGGTTCGTCATATTTATCGGCCATTTTTTGTTATTTTTACATTAAAAGATGAGGATAGCAGTCACGATGAATGAAACATCAAATTGCCAATTGAAACACAGTAAATCATGAGATTTTCAACGTAAATACTAAACTTTTAACCAAAACAAACTCATCAAACAGTGTCTAATACACTGTACAACTGGAAATGTACATATAATGCACAGTACTGTCAATTACGCTTTTTTTTCGTAATGTAAATATAACGTTTATCATTACAATGTAAATACAACGTTTTTTCATGATGTATTTCATTTTATTTGAATAAATAAAATGTCATAGGATGACATCAATACTTCTACTAAAAGTCTGATAAATTTCGTCAATAATTTGTGATACAGACTTCATATTAACGATTATTAAAAAGCACGATTCTTAACAACCAAATCAATTATTGGCGTTACGGTCAATTATTTTATTTTTCCAAGGCGTTTAATATACGTACGATTCAATTAAACCTGGCGCGCAAGTAGTTAGGCGTTTATCAAGAGATTGAAATGACAGGATAACGAGGAATTGATCGAAAAACTGTCACGCTTATGGCAAAATTAAAGATTGCCAATATCTATATGCCGGGACACCCTTGATAAGGTGAAATGAATTGGCCGCGGGTTTTCTTGTAGAAAACTTCTGACAGCAGATAAAAGTATACAATATATTTCTATGCGCGTTGACCTAGACTTTAGATAACGCATTTAACGACCATCCGCTGCATTCGGTAATCATAATTTCGCCTTTTCATATTTTTCCATTTAGGGCTTCAATCTATAGAAGCATTTTGTGCCATAATAAACGTTGCTTTATACGAATTAGTAGAAACTTATGAGGAAACTCTTTCAAAATTGTGTGGTAAATCCATAATTACTTTTCATGAGAAAATGATACATAAAAAACAAACTGAATTATTTTGAAAAAAATTGTTTTACGTAGCCAACATGTATTTTACCAATGCAGTTTGGTACATTTGATCAAAAGTGAAGACGATGGGATAAAGCGGTTCGAATTTGTAGCAAATTATTTTCGATTTGGAATATAAATTAGGAGCTCAAAATGAAAATGTTTCATTGCACAATAGGTAGGCTGGTACAAACTACAGAAATTAATGAGTCACAAATTTGACAACAAAATCTGGCTAGCTTGCATCACTTCAAATTGCCTACTATTTTGGCAGACTGTAATGACGCAATTATAACGCGACATAAGACGCCAACAGGATATGTACTAATTATATGTGTATACATATACTGCACACTCATCATCCTTATTATAAACCATGTGCAGAGTACCCGTTGTTGTCATAAATCGAGTTCATGAGACTCCGATAGGTGATAACAATCGTCCTGTCGATGTTGTAACAGGCAGCGCAGATCACTCATCAGTTCAACCCTCCCCACTCGCCCGGACTTAGGACCGGCAACAATAGCGAAATACATCACTGTACGTGGCTGGGGAAGAACCTAACCTAAACGAGGGGTTGGGACGAGATGGGAACGGAAGAATGTCATAGCCTATTTAATATATGAATTAATTATCCCGGCTCGTACAGTATATAAACATTTAGAAAGTACCAATTTAACAAATAAAACATTACCAATACAAAGTGATTTTTACCACGATTATCTTTCCGTCATTTTCTCTCTATTTTAATAAAATAAATAGGAAAACATTTTTATTTAATGAAGCTAACAAAGTTTAAACGCATAACATGCAAGACATGCATTTTTTAAACAATGTTTTGCTCTCGGAAGGCAACTATAAGCATAGATTATTATTATTGTTGATTTTAATCAGCGGAATTTTCTTTTTCAAGTGATTGCACAACATTTGATATGCACAATCTTCGTAATACATGTTTACATGTCACACTATGTAAACAGCATTTTATTATTCGTAAAGGGTTTTTGTAGCCGATGAAGGCGCATCAGACTTGACAAACTAGATTAAAAAAAGAAACCAAAATTCCAGAAATAATATTGATTTAGGAAAACCAAGCCACCAGATACCGCAACCTGGTGCATCGATCGATTCGTTCTAATGTCCAATATTGATTAAAATAACTTCGGCAAATAAACTAGTGCAGAACCCATTAATGTTTAAGTTGCAGCATTTATATGCACAGGCTTAGTCTGTTTGCCTGTCAGCCACCCACATGTGCACCTAGACACAGGATTAACTCAAAATCTTCCAATTTCCCTCAAATTATTTATCCAGCTGCGTGCCAATGCATCACGCGCTAAAAGGCGAAGAATGATTATTCGTTGAAGTGTAGCTTCGTTATAAGGGGTTAAAAATCCATATTATATACAGGTTTATGCCGAATCAATGAAAAACAGGTCTCAAAGAATAAAAAGACTAGCTTGAAATAGATGCATAGCATCGGCTTTCCGCAATTTGCACTCCATTGATATTGACTTACATAAACAATCGTTGCGAGGAACATTTACGAAAAAATTGGCAAAAACTTGATCACTCATTTTCACTTTAATCTTCCCTATGCATTTAATATGCATTCCCTATCACGTTTAATATTGGTAATAAATTATTTTCAAATTTATTGAAAAGGCAATTATCTTAATCTAGTGAGATCACAAATAAAGTAAAAATTTAAGAAATTATTTCACATCATATACTTGTTACAGCAAAAGTTTTTTTATAATCTCCTAATATGAAAATTACATTCATATATTGCATGTAATGTTTACTCCAAAAATGCGAGTTTGTATGCATAATATCCTAAATCCGATAATTTTATTAACTAGAAAGCCATCTAATTATCCTTTTCAAATAATCAAATTTTATGGCGGTGTGAAGAATTTAGCAATCTACTTTATTTAGAGGACCTAGACAAATGCTCGTATTTTGACCGAATCCTCGGAGAAAATTCTAACTTTAAAGGTTCCGCAGTTATTTCAACAACATTTGATGTTTATTAATGATGCATACATTCAAACAAAAAAAAATTCATTTAAATAATTGCGATTTCATTACTACCATTACGCTTACTAACACATTCCATTACTTATTTCCATTTCACCTACAGCTGTACATGTAGATTTACGTGCGAAGTAATGCACCTTCCCAGAAATTTTTCGATAGTATTTCTTTAATTTATGACATTTTATCACGTTTGTAAATCTGCTTATACGCGTTTTCCAGCTAAACGCTAATTTACACCAACTGAAGAAAACGTAATTGCATGACATGAAAACCACTGGGCGCCGTCTGTTGGACTTAATTAAACGTAAGCTACGTTGCACAAAATGACAGGGTAATCGACATTTCCTGATTAAAACCAGATTATAAGCCCCGGTTATAATAAACTAACAGATACAAATTTTTCTATAGAATCGTGAATGCTGTTCACATGTACATTTTAATCGAATAGTTACGTAAAATATAACTATGATAGTTAACCAAACCCCAAATACTTATTACAAGTACTACAAATCTGAGAATAGCGGACAACCAGTCATATATCTTTTTCATTTAATCATATTCTACAAATAGAACTTGTAAACAGTTTGAACAGTGACACTTCGCTGTAATTAGATAATATTAGCAGTTAAAATTGAACAGACGCCAAAAGTCTTTGAGTATAGGAATTTTTTGGCCTTAATAAGCATCGGAGAATTTGCGATGAAATCAATTTCATCAATGATTAATGTGTATAACAGCATCATTTTATATTTGATATAAAACTTAAATTCAATATAAGAACAATTCCTATGCGTACCCATTCCTTTTTATGAACTCTCATAAGCTGATAGACAAAGATATCATAATTTAGGAATAATTGCTCCTTATAGGAAAAGTCATGAGAAGTGCTTTCCCTAAATGGAAAATTCGCTGGGGTGAGTGAAGAAATTTGCGAAATGTTAAAGAGTTCTTGGGTGCTGCTTTTAAGATGTTTAATTCCAAGATATAACAAAAACAAACAGAAAATGGTCAAAAGTCATATTTTATAACATCGATAACAAACTTTGGTGAAATCTACGATACGTTGAGAAAAAAAAGAGTTCCATACAATTAAAATTGACTAATTTTTCCAAGAAATTTAAGATTTATTTTTCTCTCCAATTGAGCCGTGAATTTACATAAAAGAATGAAGTTAGAAACACGACTAGTTTATCGTTAAGCTGATCCTTTATAGATAAGTCCAAACTCTTAAGGAAGTTGAGAAAAAGATCAGTTTAAAACCAGCGACATGTTTTACATCAAAATTATATATGGTATATAATGTATTTAATGATTTTTGCATTAATTCCTATGGGGGAAAAACACATTTAACGTACATTGAAATTCAAACATAGATTTAATTTGCGAACAAGGTTTCTGTATCGCATTACGTACGTTAGCCGGGGTTTGCAGGTACATGCATTCGGTTTTAAAAACATGTTTTGTTACATGGAATGTTACTTGCTAAAATTACCATTGTAATAAATAATTGATGTTTAAATCCCTAACTCGGGCATAGGATGACGGTGAAACTATATCTAAAAGATTGATTTACACTCATTGCCATGAGAACTACAATCCGCTAAAATTGCCATGCGAACTATACAATCAGCTAAAAAAAAAAATAACCCAGATGCGCCATCAATAAGAAGGGTCAATTATTGAAAACTGAATGTTAACGGCTCACTCCATGGAAACCTGCCAAGCTTGCAGGAGTTTCGTAATATATTTGTTTGCTTGTCTATACAGATATACAATGCATGCATTACCCGTTCCATCCTTCTTAAGATTAGTATTGTCAGAATGTTTTGAAATATGGTTTCACTAAATGATCACCTGTCCAATCGCGTATACAGTACGTCTTTGAAATTCGCAGAATTCGTAGATTATTGCAGGCTATTAATGAGCCACACGCACTCACAATGAATGAAACAACCTCCAATTGAGAAGAGCGTAGGACAGCGGAAATGTTTACTTAAAGAGTAACATTCTGGACCGAATTTTTCGCAGAACTTCGACAGCGTTTTCCTGCAAACCGATTGTTTAGATCTGTTTTAATCTCCGATTAGCACAACAAGGAAAGCCAACAACAAGCCAAGCTCGAGCTATTCTAACCATATGCTCTAAACGGAACCTGCACGCCCACAAAAATTGCCATACACGAAAACGTCCAACAACCGTGCCAACTACAAAGTAGGTCAATTTCAAACAATTAAACGAAATAGATGCGCAGGTATGATAAATATCGGAAACCGCAGTTAGGGATCGAGGCGCAAAAAAAAAAATTGCGACAAACTTACTTTGGCCATCGAATTTCCTGATGATGGTATCGATGAAAGTGTTTTGGGGAGCCACGTGTCCTCTTCGAACAGGCATTTTTTCTTCCGGAAAAAATTACTTCTCAGCTATAATCTCGGGGTTAGCTTTTCGGCAGATTTTTATTTGGATTCACCGCACTGAACATTTAATACTTCCATTTTCGAACAATGTCGTTGGACGGCGACCCTTTTATCGGGAAACGGCATCACGACACGCAGAGCCGATGTCCGAAATGGAAACAACGTCCTACTAGGGGCAGCCCAGTCTCGCCTCTGCTCGATCACATAGCCGAGCAAATGCTGGCGAGTTGAATGAGACCATTAAGATGGTGGAAAAAGCAGCATTTTCGAGCATCAGTCCTCGTGGAATAAACTAGAAGCTGCAGCTAGCGCACTCCCGTCACATCAGCATCATCCATGCGATGCACGAAACGCAGGAGGAGGAGGAAGCATCGGAGAAACGTGGATTCCGAAGCAAAAAGAGTGCAGGGAGCAGCGTGACCGGATTCCTCCACGCTGGTTTCCCCGTGCCACGCTCCACATATCCCCGTTATCGAATAATCGATGAAAAGCGGGCATTTTAATTCAATTACTGCAATCGATTCGACCGTTTCTTCCCCATTGCTTCCCAGTGACGCAAAAAAAAAATGTCACTTTCAAATTTCTACGTCCAGTTTTTGGAAGCCGTTGCGAGTCAAATTCGCGGATCGTTGGTCGATTTACAGGGTGTTGAAAACCTATCTTTTGATCATGCGTGACACGTGACATCACATACGGTGAGTGACAAATCCAGCTCGGCATGGGTTCGCACTGTGATGGACTGGAGCGTGACAAGGTCGATGCTATTGATCGCGAAATAAAATGAATTTTCCTGAGCAAAGAATCAAAAAACAATATCAACGAATTCGGTACTTAATTATATATTAAACACGAAGTAACGTTTAAGTTTCTATGTCCAGTTTTTGGTAGCCATTTGGTCAATTAACAAAGTGGCACAAATCTTCTGATCAGGACAAAAAACTCAATGTTATATCATATACATGTACGGCATGTCACAAATCCAGCTCAGCATGGGTTCTCACTGTAATGGAACATGACATGGTCAATGCAGTCGATGCAATTGATCCCAAAATACAATGAATTTTCCAAATATCAACAAATTCAGTACTTATACAGTACATAACACAAGGTGCAGCTGTATAATTTCAAATTTAAATTTCTGGCCGTCGGTATTTTCGACATTCAACTGCGTTATTACCTTAATTACTTGTTAAAATCATGATTTTATCTCGCATGACAATTTTGAGCTTATGGCCATGGGGCTGTTAAAACCGCCATCTTGGATTTTTAAATTTTAAGATGTTACTCACATTTACAGTTTATAGTGTAATCATACATGTATATGCAAATATTCTGAACTCTAAAAACAGGGTAAATGTCGATTTTCCAGAACCGCCGATTTCAGGAGAAAGTAGTTCGCACGCGCAGGGTTTAATTGTTAGGTTAGATTACCCAATAGTATAGACTATAAGGTGACTTTACAAGAGTGTCGCTTATTGGTAAGCGTCTGCAATACCACTAAGCGACACTCTTTTAAAGTCACCTTAAAAAGCTGACTTTAAAGTTTGTAGTGAACGTATGTACCCTATGTTAACTTCATTTCAGGACTGCGGATCTACCCAGCTTTATCTAACCGTAAGTTAGTTACCTAATTCCTTACTGTTTTGTGGATTATTTAATTACTTCACGACGTTTTGCGTCACGCCTATAAGTGCGTGACGCAACACAACGTATACTGAGTTCATGTACACTCGTCACGTCACATCAAGCATCCAGCTTCCCCCGGCCCTGGGAAATTGATATTTGCCCCAAAAAACCACATTAGGCCGGTTGCACCAACCGAGGTAAAAACCTAGGGGTTTACTAACCTTAAGTTAAATTTGCCTCCAGGTTATAACCTCCTGGTTAAATGTTTGTGTTGCACCAATTAACTCTCGATGAAATAGCCCCAGGGTTATGAAACCAATTTTAAAACCAAAATGGAACTCAGAAATGGAACTAATTTTGAAAAATGCTGCCAGATTTCGCATGCTGGCTTCCCCGTCTGCATGACCAGGTGGTGTAGCACGCGCAATTCCCCAGCTTCACCCGTATAGTGTCCGCGATGTTGTTTTTCCTAATAACCCGAGGTTAACCTTTCCCTTCATGTTTAACCTAACCCGTGCTTGTGCAATACAACAGTGGGTTAACCTATTGTTAAGCAGTAGATAAACCCTAGGTTATTCTTAACCTCTGTTGGTGCATATTTTAATTCTTTTTGCATTTCTTGTTTCGCAAAGAGTTCGGAAATATATGAATTAGCCATAATCTATGGAATTCGTGGTTTTGATCCGCGTTATATAAATAAGAAATAATGTCAAAGACAAAATTGACAGATGCGAAATTTATACAAAACTTGTACAAAAAAAATAAATAACATACTGTATGACATTTTGCAACGAAAAATTCCAAATATTTGTATTCAGAAAACGTTTAATTTATGCAAATTAGTACATGTACTCTGAAAAGGTTGAGAGTTTTGCCAATCTGTCCTCAGAATCTGTTGAAAATTTTTAAAATTTCTCCTTATAGTAACTCTTGAAAACTTAGTAAAATTTTTAGTAAATTTCATAAAGTTTTGGAATTTTGTACTGATTTTTTTTTAAAACCATTGGCAAATGATCCCCGAGCTAAACAACGTAAAAGTATTGATTTTGGAATGTGGTAGCTCTAATACATGTAAGTTGAATTTCCTTTACTTTTTCAAAATAATTTCACCCTGACCTTTAATCCCAGTTTGGGGAACCCAGTTCATTTTTAGAATTACCATCGCAGGTAATAGGGTTTACATTTTTTTTTATTAGACAGATTACAATTGAAAATTGTTACCTCGCTTTTACAGCATTCTGTTCATGAATTGATCACTTCTGCAATGTTGACCACTGATGGTCAACCTCGGAGACAAAAGACTGATTCAATATTGCTTCCAAGAAAAGTCGGGCAAATGTCTGTTTTCCAGGACTGCGGAGCACATGCACTAGTATGTTAACACAATGCTTTTTAGTTGGCTTAGCGTTCGTAGCGCCACCTGAAGTCTGTCATTATTATTCAAATGAAGCCACGCCCATGTCAACCCATGAATCCAAATATCTGAATAAATACGTTAAATACTAAGCCAATGAACACTACTGTACTACCCTGTGGGTATCTTTACTCAATATCAGACGATAATGGTGATTGATATACTATGATTAGTTTACAAGTGAAGGGCATGGATAAGAGCGAGTATCTAATGACGAACAGCAGGGCGGCACTGCAGTGTTTTGGCCATCAGAACACTAAAGAAGTACACACGGAGTGAGCATACTGGTGTTACAAGGGTGTTACATATGCCCGGAGCACATGAATACAGGTTATTAGGTTGGGTTAGGTTTCGATTTCCCACAAGCACAATTTTCTGTTAGGTTAATCAGCGGTCCTGCGAACGAACATTATATAATATAATAATAATCATGAATTAATACACATGCTAGTCATTAAAAAAATGCCTGCAAAATATTTCAACGATTACATCAGCTCAACATCTTGCATATTTGGCCACAAACAGGATAGTATCCACAAATAATGAAAACATAATTAAAAACAGTTTTTTACAGTAGGCTACCAAAATTGCGATTCTAATAATAATTACCATTTTATCAAAATATTTTGAGACATTTTTGAAGACTCAACAACCATAATCCTATATTTTTTAAATTGACAAATTGCAATTTATAAGTTCCCATAGTCAAGCAAACTTGCCTTAGCAATCAGCATCTACACTTTCTAAAGTCACAGGCTTCACTGAAATTTCAATAAAAAATCCAACCAGTATTGATTTCAAAATATTTCTTTTATTCAAACAATAAAATAAATTGTATTCACTTTTATAATCATTCCAGACAGTCATTGATTTGAATAAAACTTCAATTAAATAAAAAAAAAACTGGATGCAATGATAACCAAGGTGAATTAGCTTGTAATAAATATTTAACTAATGAATGTGGACACCTGTCATCTGACAAAAACTTGTCTCACGTTAATATTAATGCGAAAGTTATTGATATATTCAGCAACTAAATCCCAATCATTATTTTTTTCAGTAACTTCTTCGCTAATCCAAGGCTGATTAACTGCCGGTAAAATCCTCGGTACACCATGATAAAACAATCGACAGGGTCCGTGCATCACCATAATATCTCCACTCTCAACAAGCATAGAAATAGGCTTAGTATCCTTTGTTTCACCACCAAAAAGGAAAACTGCAGACTGGCCAAGACTGAAAATCATTAAAAGAGACCAAAATGAAATAATAATCAATCATGAGAAGAAAAAAAAACATAGTTAAATTCATCAAAATACTACCTTATAGCTAATAAAGGAGACGAATGATCCAACTCAGAGTGATCAGTGTGGCCGCCAAGTTTTGAATCCATAGCATAAAAATTTACAATTGCAGCTTCTGGAGAATAATGCTGGAATCCTAGTACTGCAGTGATGCATTTTGAAAGTTGTTTTAAATCATTTGGAAATTTAGGAGAATTCACCAAGTCGTAAACCTGCATTGTTCACGATGCAAGATTTAAATATTTTCCTCTATATAGTCAAGCCTCAATAGAGTGTACCTCCGGAAAATGATAAACAACTTGCCTTGGTGTCCCAATTGTACTGGTGACCAAGTGTCGCCCATCGTAACTTCCATAAAACGCTATCCAATTTGTCAGAGCCCCTAGTAATGTTAAATTTTCAGAACCTTTCATGTATACAGTCATTCAAGAAAAAGACCTTTTAGAGTCTGCCCATGTCCTCAATTACATTATTTTATGGCGCATCCATATACTTTCGTCTGAAGTCAGGAGATGATCAACGTTTGTTTTGTTCGGTTTTTGTGGATATTTTTCGACACATCGTTTCATCCACATCCTTTGACCCGCTGCTGAAAACGGGTTTCGAATGCAGTATAATCCTAGACATAATACATGGACAACATCGTTTTAGCGCAGTTTCCTACTCAAGTCCTGCTTACATGCATGCTGCATAGGTTTCTATCAACTTACCATCAGTTGCCGACAATGAACAGATACGCCAACTTTCTGGAGGGTTTAAACCCAATAAATTGAAATCATAATCTCTCAATTCCGCTTTAGTATTTAAGCTAACTGGACAAGAAGAGAAAACTCCCTGAAATAACCATTAACAAAATGTACACATTTACAAAAGTAGTCTTTTTCCACATCTTTCATAGGGCTGCCATTACTCCACCATAATTATTAAATCCTTTTCCTATCTTTAACACAAATAATTGTGTTAGCATGTACGTGTGTGTATGTGTAGCTGCTTGTCTATATATTTTAGTGCATTGAGCTGAAATGCAGTTTTTGATAGAATATCTTTGATTCCATTTAAGTTTATATTATATTTTTGCATTAAATTTGCCTTTTTAAAACGCAATACAACAATATAATATTAACATAGTTTCAGATGAACTGTTTAAAAATATTACACGGAATCTTGATGTACATTTATGCAAGTTGCAGCTAGTTATGACGATGATGAGAAATTTATCTCAGGACTCTTGACTTTGTATGCGTCTTGACCCTTGGATTCCTTTGGACATCTAGCAGCACCAAAGCAAAATTCGAAACAACCCCTGACGTACGTAGCAATGACCAAGTAAATCTAAATGATGGGACCTGACAGACAAGCCCGATGAAAGATTTAGGGAAATTTGAAACTGGTAGGCTACTATATTTGCAGTACAATAGTTTGTACTCAGCCTCCATGAACCATGTTTAAATTAAACTTACTTCAAAGGTACGAGGCTCGTTGAAATTTATCAGCGTTGAGAAATCAGGAGGAGGTTTTCTTCGTTTATAATATTTGAATTCCACTTTAAATAGATCATCTTCTGTTTTAGCCCTTGAACTGTATTTTTTGGACATAACGAAACGAAAACTCGAAAATCGTACCAAATATCGACAACTAGCTAACGCCATTTGCCGGTGTCAGCCAGAACTTTTCATCATTGAGAATTTGTCAGCAGCAGACGATTTCGTTAAAAATCGTCTGCTGCTGACAAATTATTTCAGCATGCTTTCGAACGTTATTTCTTCGTAAAAAGTGATTTTGTGTAATATACCAAGTTTAAGTAAAATAATAATACGTGATTGATTTAACTATTTTTAATAAATAGGCCTACATATGAATCTAAATGGATCCAGCTCATGTTTCCAACGTATGTTTGCCCTGAAATCGCTCGTTTTTCAATTTAAAACAGTGATTGCATGCATTTTATTCCAAACGGCGTTACACAAAATCACTTCAAATAAATATTTATATCGTTCTAGGATTTTTATTGTGATGAAATACTAGTAAATAATAAAAATATGAAGTGTTATCAGTCACTTTGTACAAGAAAAACGACATATTTGAATAAATAACTTGAAAAAACACTCTGCTGAATGTGGTTGCATGCATTTTTTTCCAAGCGGCGTTACCAAAATCACTTCAAATAAATATTTATTTCGTTCTAGGATTTTTATTGTGATGAAATACTGGTAAATAATAAGAATATCAAGTGTTATCAGTCATTTTTTACAAGAAAAACGACATATTTAAGAAACTAACTGGAAAAAACACTCTGCTGAATGTGATTGCATGCAAGTTTTTACCACCGGTGTGACTCAAAATCACTTCAAATAAATATT
>JAQGBX010000238.1:0-41752 GCA_034698745.1 Megaphyllum sjaelandicum | reverse complement strand
CGAGGTGGCGCTGCATCCCTGTTTTTTACAAAAACATCAAAGTGCCGACAAAGAGTCGGCATACTGGGTCTACTGTGCTTTAGGTGGCGAAATCGCCGCCGGAAAGGGCATGGCTAATGGTGATTGCTCGAATACAACGCACTAGCATATACAGTAGCTCGCGTTTTTTTTTAATGCTTGTTGCTGAAAAAATTTGCATTTAATGCTGATTAAAAAGAGTTCATTTTCCTTTCAAGTGGGAGGATGGCAAATTGAAACATTTCGAGGAACAACCGCAAGTTCACCAGCTTATACTGTATATAATTAACTGTGGTTTCTTTATGTAATGGTTACCAGAAACCAAATATTTATCCACTTATCCAACAAATAATGCAAATGGGTTATTCTGAGATCATTGCTAAAAAAAAGTTAACTCAATGAAGAAGGATGAAACATGCTTCGTGAATGGAATGTATTGATATTAATTGAAAATTTGCTTTGTAACCTTTTTTTATATTTTCGACCTATAATTCGTTCCGCTCATACTACGCTGTATGTATATCTGTAAATGTATTACTGTAAGTCACGTGATACCGGCACGAGGTCAAAGGTGATTGACAGTTTTCTGATTCATTTATAGTAGACTTCATTGTACTGAGGGCCTGGGAAAGGAAGTTCCCCGGTTAATCCTTACTGTAACTTTCAAGAGCTCGACAACTTTTCCGAAATTTGTGGAAATTCGTTTGCCGAGTTCATGGTGACTAATTGGTTCATGTGACTAATTGGTTTTCATTGCGGGCGTGTTGTGGGGTACATGAATTGGAGAATCGTGTCGCTAATAAGGAGCATCATTCTAAAAACTAAGAAAGTGTCCCATTAGATACTATCACTTACCCATGTATAGATGTTTATCCGAAAATAAATATATTGACGCTGTTGTGCCGATGGAAATCAAAAATTGTGAGAATTTTCTCGTTTATTTCTTTATTTCTGCTGCCTGCACGTGCAATTTATCTATAGCAAAGGAAATCATTTTTGAAACTGTACACTAATTAACACGTTATGCCAGTCTGAATTGGGCGGTGCTAGACTTGTTATCTGCTTGTCATCTGCTCGTGAAAGTTATCTATACTGGTATAGATTGCGAACTAAATCTTGAGACGCTAAACAAAAATTAACTACAAAATTGACGCTACAAAATTAACGATTATCCAAACTAATCAGCGCAACATTAATAGGGGTACTCGGACAGAGGATTTACGAATCGCACTCTGACAGTGGTGAAACCGCGTGTGCAAAATGGAATTATGTATTAGTTTTAAAATGGCGATAACATGTAATGGATTTTCTAAACCAATTCGCGTGTTGATTTTGAACAGGTGACCGCACGCAACTGCCAGAGTGCAATTCGTAAAGCTTCAGTCGGATTACCAATAATGCAAATATTGCATATTTGACATTGCAAATTTCGCTGTATCGTATTCTATGGCGGATGCGCATTAAACTAACCAGATTGTTTATGAGCTTACTCACGATGAAAAAGTATATAGTTTTAAATATTTTATATGGTAAAAACAAACAGCACGTTATTGAAGCCTTACATTTTTAGATTGATAACTTTAAATATTTACGCCAAGAGCGTCAAATTTATATATTTTTTTCTAATGAGGAAACATTCAACTTCAAAAATGCTATTGAATTAACTTGCTATAAATTGAACGTGACAGGGGGAAACTATACGCGATGCCATTACATTTTAATCAATTGATGTAAATACTTACAAAAAGATTGCGCGCATACTATGCTTTCAGTTTGATTTAAGTTTTACTATCGTGCAGTTTCGTTTTTTTTTGTTTTTTTGCTAGAAAATGTAACTTTGTCGTTGCAAAGCCGCTTCGTAAACGGAGCCTTATTTTCTTTGGGTCACCCCGAGCTCGTTGATGCCGATGTTGATCTAGGAAATGTTGGCCAATTTTAATAGCTTCTACGAATTCCTATTCGCCATGGTTGGCCTACCATCATTTCTAGGATGAAAATGCAATTTGCTTCCTGGTTCAAATGGTATTTTCTTAATCTGTTGCCCTGTAACTCGTCCGGCAAAACCATTCCATTCCAGAAAGGGCTTCGAAAATTGCGGGAGGTGGAGGGATATTTTGAAAAATGGAGTGGATGAGGGGATATTTTGTCAACCAGTCAGCCATTGGAAGAGGGCGGAATGCGTAATGGTGCCTCGTTTAATCTTGATAAAGTGGATCATTAGACGTCTCTATAGAATCTCCTGATCAATATAGGTAGATTCTCTCCCTTCTTTAATTCCACCTTTTATACGCTACTAGAAAGGCTACGCCAAGATGGCAGCTTATGAAGGGCTTACACTGAGGATTTTGCGTGCGGTCATATTGATTTTGCCTTTGTGAATACAAAATGGGTTATCAATCATATGGCCCGAATTGAGTTTAATCTGTAATGATTTAGCCGGATAGATAACTCATTTTTTTTTCTTGTTCCATCAATGATGGGGATTTTCTTATCTTATTTGCTTTTTTTAATGGCGATTCGTAAATCCTTCCGGATTTAGTAAATCCGATTTTTTTCTATCCTTTGCTGACATGCACGAATTTAACCGAAATATGTTCATCTATTACGTTCTCACTATCGCCTCCTGGGTGACAAACTTCATGTAGGTTCATTTTACCCTGGAGGACGCGAGCTTGCTTGAATTGGTCATTTTTCAAATAAGATGTCAAGGGTCATATCTGTACATATATATACAGCGCTGTAGAATTCTGTTATCCGCTGTCATGTTGACAGCGGTTGATCTTAAATGACTGAAAGATTTATCTAATCTTATAATACTCCGTTGTATGCTTTCAAAAGCGTCCCTGGAACGAGTTTTTGGAGATTTTTGGCAGCAAATTTCGATTGATAGAATTTCTGAGCTGTACGTTTAATTATAGTTTGTTGTGTAGTGATGTCTTCTAATTTGTGTGGGGAATAGGTGCTTACCCATGGCAAGTACATCATTCTTAGTTTTAATCGGATATTTCAAAGGATTAACTTTAGCTAATTATTTATAGTTTATTATCTATGATAGGCTACATAAGACATTTTGTTGGGACGCTGGCACTATAAATGGTTAATATACCATTTATGTCAAACCAATTTATGTCATACCAATTGGGTCAAATTTAGATCATGTTTAGGAATGTTTAAGTCAGGTGACGTAATTTTTTCTTTTGACGATTCCAGGTCACCCTTTCGTCGCTAGTGCTGACATTTGCTTGCACCATTAAGCTTAAAAAATTGTATGCTCAGGTTGATTATTTTATCACTGATCATAAAGGAATTTCACGGTGGTGGCATCTATTGTTAAATCTAACTTTAACCGAACGATTTTTAAGGATTCTGAGAAAAACATTAACTTTTATTTAAGAATTCGAGGATCGAAAGGGTTTAAAACACCAATGATTTTTAAGAAGTTATGTTTTACAAAATGGCATGACTTTCTGAATTTCATACACGCTATAAAGGCAAAGGTGTTCAAAAGACTATTGCAATAAGTTCTCATATTGTCATCCCGAAGTTTTAGAAATCAAAACTCCTACAAAATCGATCGAAATAAATTTTATTTCTTTTATTTCCATTATCATATCATAGTAAAGTTCATAAATAACCGCTTTTTTGGTTTTATTACGTTCTTCTAATATCACAGTTTCGCTTTAACCTCTTTTAAAGGTCAGTCGCGTTGTTTTTCGTAAGCTAGGAAGCTGTTTTCCTATGGTCGTTTTTTGTCATAGTGTTTGTTCGTTATGCGTTACACATTAAGAAAATAATGAAGAAATCTTCTGTGGCTGACAGGATGACCTACATTGCTAGCTTTCTGGAGAACATAAAAATTTCAGCATCAGGAGATGGATATGCAATTAAGGTTCGATAATGGGTGTTTTTTACCTCTGGTCGTCCTTAGTGGAATAGTCTCAAGCTCATTCGTTGCTATAGCACATGAATCCATATGCTCAGATATCAAATGGTTATCTTGCTTGGATCTTTGTGAAAGATAAGAAGGTTGCCAGAAGCATGGCATGGTCTGCACTTAATGTATTTTCTGATATAAGTATTTTAGCGACACGGGCTTTTATATTTTATATTTAATTCATGAAAAAGCAGTTGATGCGCAGCATCACCAAGGTTTCTTAATAATGCATCGAAATTAGTGCAGGTATACATTGTACAGTGTCAAACTAGTGAAAGTTGTCTTGTCGACGAAGCATGTGGGATGAGCATTCAAAGGTTAGGGTCGATCATTTCCTAATTACAGCTCTTTTCTACTGTAGCTACTACACAGTAGGACCCACGCTAAACTCAAATCCATTTTTAAAAAAATGTGTGTCGCGTGAGACAATAAACGGAGCATAAATTCACAGAAGGGCATTTTAATACTAAATAAAGCATTTTTAGACTGATAGCATCATCCTCTAGCTACAGCTTTCAAAATCACACCATTGGTCTACTTTGCATCCTTAAAGTACTTCCTGTCTGAATGACCTTGAAAACATGGTCAAATGTCACATTTTTGCACCATTAAATTGCGAACTTTATGGTTCCTATATGCCTCCTTTAACATAATTTTCACTTAGTCCCCCGTTAAACTTTTGGGGGAGGAGGCTTTTTATTCACGCTGTATATCTTAATACATTGTTTTAACACATTTGAACAAGGAATACCGAATGTAATATGAACGATATAATCAATAGTTATATCGTTCCCTCTAAAAGTTTAAGAGGTTCTTTACAGTACGTTGCTACACTAGGGACACCTTTACGGGTTCTTCGAAGAACCTTTTCTGGAAGGTCAACAATAGTGATGTCGTCGCCATTTTTTAGTTAAGGTGCTTTCAAGCATCTGGATAAAATTAATGTCGAAATGATCGTCAGCTATGACGTTCTCAATCAATTGCATCTTTAATGATTATATAAATACGTCAAAGCTAAGATTTTTATGTTTCCTGTTATCGCAAAATGAAAGGTGGTTAATTTCTTTTTAGCCTATACTGAAAATAAAATTGTATTTTCCGAGTCTAATCTTCTCATCTTCCGTAAAAGTTGTGTATGGCAGGAATATTTCTCTAGGATTTAATTAAATTTCGTTCATGCAGATGAAGGCTCTATGCGCGTAATTCACTTTTTATGGATTAAATTACTCATGGTATTACCTCCAATTTATGTTCCCTCATATTTGAGGCTTGGCCTCGTGAAATTACCTGCCGACGTGTAGGCCCACTTCATCCATTACATGTTTCCTCTGCACTTTTCCATTATTTCTTCGTTAATGCAAATTTGCATGGCGAGTGTTGCGAGTGCTATAAGCAGCTGTCTCAATTAACTATTCACCATGAATATCCGAAGCTGTATGCATGCTAATGAACCGCGTGCGCATCTTTGCAATTATTCATATTCGGTTACAGGCTTTATTCTTTATAGTTTCGCTTTGCATTAAAATTAACTTGTTGGTCGATTTATCGAACACAATGCAGTTATAGGTTAACCCACTCACGGGCATATTTCAAATCAAATTACTTCGTAAAAGTGAAGCATTTTTGGATGCGATACGACACTGTTCTACGATATGTATGCAGTACTCGAAACGTTGAGTATCCTGTTTAAACTAATATCGTTAAATCCGATTTTATGGCCAACGGAATAAAAGCGCTCCAAATTACGCTGCACGCTGTATTCACTCGTGCACACATGACCGTTTATGAAACTTCATCATTTTTTTTCTGCTAAGTTATAAAACAACTATTCAAGCTGCGTAAATATATTGATTCCTTAAATTAGAATTTACATTGTTCACCTGAGCCTTACCTACTCCAAGCATGCATGTACTGTATAACATAATGTTTGATGTTTCGATGTTTTTTTAGCATGCTCGCGTTAAATTATAGTCCAATGTCTTGTCTATCAAATGTTAAATTCCAATTGATTCCTTCGTTTATTTGTTTATTTTTGGATTTCATTTTTTTTTACTATAGCCAACAAACAACTTTGCAGTGATTGAGATTTTCTGAAAAAGAAAATGTTTCTTTACCGTAGCAGCTATAGCGAAGGAATACTGTACTTATCCCTTAAGATCGATAAAGGTTCACGGCAGGAATGTAATTCTCAAACCTGATCAATTGTCTAAGGATAGATTTCAGCAATAGCATTTTTAAAAAAAAATGCACTTGGCTTTTCTATTTTTATAACGTTACTTGAATTTTTGTAGCTAGAGTATACTGTTTTAATGCCATTGGAATCATTGTCCAGGGATTTAGTTACAATCGATGATTCTCTTAATAAAACTTCAATTATCAGCCAAGTAGTTAAGAAATTGTTAATAATTAAGCACGCTTTGTAATTAAAAGAGAATCCTTCACAAGTTTATTTCGGTGTGTCTAGATGCGTTTATACAGTACATGTGTATGCCAATAGAACGCGTTTAGTATTGTCTTTGTTTCAATCTGTTTTTATTCTTCATTCAAATCCGAGGCAGGAGAAAAGCACATGAAAACATAAGTAAATATAAACTTGGATGCACTACAAAAATTGTCAATGAACGAATTTTCAACAATGAATAAGTACATATACATGTATGTATATGCTGTATATTGAGTAGGTATACAGGACCTTTTCTTAGGAAATGTTATCTATACTACATGGGTTTATATTGCAAGAGGGCATTTTCTGAAATGAAAATGCAGCAACCATAACTTCAGAACTAGAATGTCTGGGGCCGGTAGGCCTGACGCGTGTTTATTTCTAAGTATCCTTAGGGAAATTTGTGGGGAAATATACCCGCAACCAATTTCTGATTGCCAAATCAGTGCCAGTGGGGATATATCCCTAATCGCGTTTCGAATGCTTGATTGATCGTACCTAATCTTTACGCACGACTCGTGTAAGCCATTGTCTTATGACTGGTGTGGTGTGATATTTGATGACTGAGATAAAGTATAATTTGCCAACCCTTCACGATTCTCCGAATTCTCTCCAGTTATGGGATGACGAAATGCCTACAGATTTCTGGATATACGCTCGTACATAACTGTGCATCCAGCTGTAAGATGGGTCTTCACAATGAATAGTTGCTATAACTTATTTATCCGCCAACTTTTCCTTAGTTGCTTATGCAGTTCGTACATTTGGCCTTTGTAGTTTAATTTATAATCCACGTAGCTTAACATAGTGTGATTCATTATGTGTGGTCGGAGTATATTAATCGCAGTAGACTATATACATGTGCAGTACGTATGACGGATAATAGGAATTCAACTGCAAATCATAAAATTCGTGCCACAGGGTTAATTTGGTCTGCATTTTCGACAATTATCAGATTTTGCGGTTGGTATGAATAAAACGATGTTGACATAATAGGAGCAGGGGCTATGCAAACTTTGCTTCACACTCTTAAGAATACATTGCTTGATTAGGCTGCGAAAGAAAGTGCTATTTACTTTGAGATTGACAAAATAAATTGTATACATGTACTACAATGGGAACTACAAGAACGACATAACAATACCTCGGTTAACTTTAACTTCATAATGCGCTAGCTGGAAGGTCCGGCCTTGTCCAGGCTGTTCAGCATTTCTATGCTAGGCCTACCAGACGAATCATGAAAGCAAGTTTGACATACATGGTGAGAAATCCTGTGAGTATCAGAGCCGTGCTTAGGGGTGTGCGAAGTGTGCGGTCGCACAGAGCCACCACGAGGGGGGGAGGGCCACCATTATCTCCAAAAAAAAAAAAACAGGCTGAGCAAAAAAAAAAAAAAAAAAAAGGCCACCAATTTTTACTTCGCACCGGGCCACCAAACCCCTAAGCACGGCCCTGGTGAGTATGGTCATTTGTTTCAACATAGTGGAGTGGCATTAGTGGCATTCAACTGGCTGTTTATGAACCTTGCCATTCATTTAATAGTTAATGATTAACCCGGCCACGAAAAGGAAAAGGAATGAATAGGAATCGAAAACAGCGGGAGGGCAGTGTAACGTGTACAGCTGTAGCAGGAATGAATACTAATTATGGACACATTATCAGCTGATTTTTAGTGAAGCGAGAAATGGAAAGGGGCGACTAAATTGGGATCTGGACGGACTTAATGGGCGACCTTTATGGACGACCCTCGTCCGTGGCCATCTGGTTAGAGGAGATGGGATAAAATGTTGAATAATGGGGAAGGGGTAATGTTCCGCGGAGCGAAATCCCCCCCCCCCCCGAACCTTCTCCGGGTGTTCCTGAGTATTGGTGGAAATTTTCGGGACAATCCGACGGGTGGATTAAAAGATCCTGTGGGTTAAAGAAATCCAAAATGAACGCGATTTGTCTTTTATAAGTATAGAAGATATGTACTATATATAAAGTAAATTTCATTTATAAGTTATCCACTTTTTTCTGTAGTTTAACAAGATAACTTACTTATTGACTTACAAATAGCTTCACTGTTCAAATTGCTAGCATTATCAAAAACATCTGGACGTCCTAGTGAAATGCACTCTTATGGGGAAATTTTTTATTATTTTAGTTTTAGCAAGCGAATTTCTTTAGTTTTGAATGCATTTTCACTGATCACTCAGTGACTTGCATTTTTAGTTGCATATAGGGTTTTTATACAGTATATCGTGCTTAAATCTAAACAAACGAGTGTTGTTGCATGTATCTGATTTGAAATAAGATGGGACTGGTTTTATTTACTCAAAAAAGCAAACTTCCAAATTATGACAAATTTCACAAAAGAAAACTGAATTCTGCTATTTTCCCCATCTTCCGCAGTTTTAATGTTTATTATCGTTCTATATAGCACGTATAAAAGATCAGAAATCCACGCTGTAGAAAGTTGCCATAAACGATTTTCTTAAAAATGATTCCATTTTCTTTATCATCGCTATTACTTGAGTGTTGCATGGAAGTAAATTAATATTATTTTGTATCTCTAAATAGATGTTAAAAATCGTGATATATGTAGATACCGAGACAATTATTCGGACACTTACTGTACGGGCGTGCACCTATCAGTAAAACTTGAGAAAAATCTCGCTTGACTCTCAGGCGTTTAAGTACAGAAATTTGGTGCTGTTTCGGTGGACGCTAAGCGCATTAATTGCTTAATTAGTAATTGCACAGTACTAAGAATCAGTTGAAGCGGGTCTAAGTTGCATTTTCAAGTAAGATCGGTCGAACCGTTTGCGAGAAATCGCTTCATCCGACAGCCTCTGGGACAGTTTTTCTGTCTCTGAAGAGACATCTTAATCTTCGAGGTTTTAACTTAGAACACGAGCCGATTTAAAATGCCCTTTGCGTTAATCCCACCCGAGCGTTGCGTGGACACCAGATGGCGTTGCTTTGTTTTTTTCTGCCTACAGTATATAAGTGTATATATAGCAAACTTTTGAGATTGCATGTTTGCTTTAGTTGTAAGGTCGAAATGTAAGCCATAGGCATTCGACCTATAGAGTGCATGTCTAATTACACGCGCAATATAATATCGCGTATTTCAATTGGCTGCCGCATTCGCATCCTTTATAGCCCATTACGACGATATGTATTCTTCGTTGATTAAAATACTTCAGTGGGTAATTACTTTTCGAATTGTGCGTATTACATTAACAAACTCTGCCATTTTAGAAAAGGCTGAATTCACAACTATACTCGTGTGCGGGAGATGATGGTGAGGGGACTATGTGGGGTAACACTGTCTCGCATTACTGAGTAGTCATGATTTTAAAATATACAATATCGTACGGTTGAATTTGTAAGCAGTCGCGAGTGACAGTATTCGTGGAAATCTCTTAATTTTCGTTCTGGGAATCAAGTCCGTTAACCAAGCTATATAAACACAATTAGAACAATTTCCTTCACTCTTAATCGGTAATTACTAAGTTAATGGTCAGTTTATTCGGTCTGTTATGCGACTTTTCGCCGCAATGTTGAGTGTACGCTCATTCGCATCATGATTCCAACTATTACTTATCTCCAAATTGATGGGTGTCTGTATTTTGTCCAACGTACATAACAGTAAATTCGGTTTAAGGGATCAGCTTTGTTTTCAGACGTTATTAACCTATTCTGTTGATAAACGACTCGAAACGTCGATGCATACACTATATATATAACTTTGTATGGAACGAGAGCCGTGTAATAACCAATAGAAACCAATGCCTTTCCTTCGCAGATCCATCCCTTGACCACTCTTGCACGTTTACATTTCACAACGTAGAGGAAGAGCGCTGCCAAATTTACTCTATATGTTTCAGAAACACGTGCATTTTATAAAATAATACTTTATTGACGCGTTTGTCTTCATCAAAGCAACGTGTCATGATTTTTAAAGAGGTACTCATAAAGAAACTTTACGAATGGCACTTTTTGCAGTCGTAAAATCACGTGTGCTTGAGGAATTCATTAATTGCTTAAAAAACATCGGTTAACCTTGAGTGAATTTTTATATCAGTTAGCTTGTAGATTTTGCATACGTGTGTTCACGATTACCAAAAGTGCCATTAATAAAGCGGCCCCGTCTGAGAACCTTTATTATCTCTTGTATTTTCACGATGTAAATTTGACAAGCAACAAGCATGGTGTGACGCGTGTTTCTCACGTGAATTCCAGCTAATATATTAAAAATGCGCTTATTTTTTTGGTGAAAGGATCGTCCGCGTTATTTAAATCCTATACTATTTAAAAAAAAAGAATGAAGGCGGAAAGCGCAACATTGCGATGCTCCAGGGAAAATTGTTAATAGTGTTTCCTGTTGCGTTTATTTACTCGGCAGTGGTCCCAAGGTGGCGCTCATTGTCGTTCACACTATAGCCAATCGAGGGCTGTAATACTTTTTTTAACGTTCTTGCAGTTTAAAATCGGGGGCAAACGCAGCATACACTGCTCCATTGCTGAAAGCTAGATTACAGGGGCTGTTTTGAATTATTCTCATAACGAATTGAATGCGCTCTTGGTATAGTTGGAGTACTATGGCGCCCTCTTAGAGTACTTGCTCTGTAATAGGAGCCCATTTTCCGAAAATTTCCTCGTTTCTTCATCCGACACGGCCATGTATTTCCTACTTTCCCAGGCTGTAAGCAATCCCCATGAGAAGAATGCAGCGCAACTCAGACGAGTGATAAATCGATTCGAGGAACTAATGTTAATCTTTAGGGTAGGGTTAATGGTGTTTCTTGCCGAAATGCTTGTATAGAGAGGGCAAAATTGCCGACGTATTGTATTGAGCCATATTTCTCGCGCGAAAATTGCCGCTTTTGTTTTTTAAAAGACCGAATCTACCTCCAGGATGTGACCTGGAATAACATTAACTAGGCAGGAAAATATTTGGCGTTCCGGCCTTCTATACTTTGCCATTCTTCCCCAAGCATTCTAGCTAAGCCTTTCTCGGTTACAGCGCTTCGCCTTAAGCTGGTAATCATTTATTTACAGTTTTGTAAGTAAGCCTAATCGAATTCGCCACTCTGGGCTGTGCGCGGCTAACGTAGTATGATATAAGTCGTCACACCCATCGGGCCTCATAGAAATAAACTTATAAAAAAAACTGAAAATTTTACGCAATATTCTTGAAGTTTGTATTCCAAATTGACATATACCTTATACAGGCCTACGCGTGTTATGGATTTATTTATCTTTTTTTTACAACACATCACGATGGATACTGTTGGAACATACAGTATATTTGGCTTTGTCACGGAAATGCAACATGGCGAAGCGATGATGTATGAAATTGGATTAAAATTTAATAGAAATTGCATTCAGCGTTCCGTCTGCGTGATTTTGTAAAGCAAAGTTGGAGGATATTTCGCGTAAAAAGTTGCTATAGGTTATTGCCATTTCGAAAATCCCCCGACTCCAACGGTTACCGAAAGCGCGGAAAAGATGAATAGTTCATGTTTCCAATTTATTGCCAAGATATTTTCGTAGTTTGACTTACTTGTTGTTCGAGTAATGCTCTTCAGTACTAAATTACATTGTTCCATTAGAATCATAAAATGCGACGAGGACGTCGAATGGTTCAGAAATTGCGAGTAAATGTTACTAATTGCTTATATAAATTGATTTTAATGATGCGAAATTAGTAAATCACATTCACCAACAATGTTATTTCATTGCTAAAGTTTCAAATAAATGTTTAGTCTACGGCCAAGTTATCATCTAAAGGTTGAGAGAATCAAGCTATGAAAATTAATAACATTTCGGGCTATACTGCGGGCGTGCATGTAATCTTTTAAGTTCTGCGCTTTTTGTATCGATTTATTTAACAGCGTAATTTAATTTCGCTGAAGACATTTAAATAAATTTATCGGGATTTATTCATTGAACTTTGCCAGAGCTATACGTGCAATTAATTTGCCTACCGTTAAAATTTTCCATTTGCGTGCCTTGAGCTGATGGAATAATCCTGAGAGACAACTCAATAATTTTAAGCATTTCACTATGACAATTACGTTTAAATGATAGAAGACGCATCTGACTTTTGGCCGATGAGATGAATTATTTACACTTAGCTGATTTCTTTTAATCTTTGTTTAAAATTTTACTTTTTGAAATAATCTTCATGCGACTATCTTCATGGTGCATTAGTTCTTTTCACATACGTACTAGTTGCAGAAATGGCAACTACCAAAAAACAACTTTTTTTCTGTTCAATTCATTTCAAGTAAGTCGTAAGTATGTAATAGTTAACGTGATTTTGACACGTACATTTCTTGTGTATGGTATCACCGAAGTTCTAAATTCTTGGCACTCTCTGGCAGACCTACGATGTATAGAGTGTATGAACAGTACTTCGATCTCCAACTTACGTAGCAAGTTTGTTTACAAAACGCTACAAAGTGCATGCGAATGTTTTGTATTTTAAAGATTGCTCCTGTAATTACCTTCGTAGATGGGCAACTCGCTGCATGATTGTTTTGGTTGACATTTTTTTTTCAAAAATTAAAACCAAATTGTCGACTGTAATCAAGTTTTCATTTGAAAGTTGGGCCGAAAGTTGTTTGATGCTTTTCATTTGTTGAGTCTTTTCGGCCTTGTGTGAAAATGCACAAGTGCCATTATTGACACATGATCTCGACCTCTTCATTCCGACGTGTATGGATTTCTGATTCCAGCATCGAATTTTATCCTCCCCATTTCTCTTTTTCACCTTTTTCGCATCCGCGTCCATGGGGCATACCAATGTCCGCATATTCGACTCCCACGATACAACACGTACATGTACTGTATCATGTTATCCAATTTCTTGAGGTTTTTTTACCAAACCTCATGGATAGCTTTAACGATGGTCGCTATTTGGGTAGGCTTCGGTGAATAAACCATTTTTTGTATTTTTCCGTACTTATTCACTCATTTTATATCAACATTCCCCCTGGACCTTTGATCCGAGATGTTTATTTGCATACGCTCGAATGCTTTATTACAATGCAGCTTCAATATGACATCATTTATAATTAATCGTCCATTAATTTTATTCGCTGCATTTTCGATGCATCGGAATGCAATCTCGGATATGAACGCTCTGCATTACTGCATACATGTATACAGTATGTTCGGGGAATTCAGTTAGATCAGGGGTTCCCAAACATTTTTTGCTTCCCGCCCCCTTTTCGAAAAAGAGATTTACTCGCTGCCCCCTTTTCAGAAAAAAACACCTCACATTCTTGAAATCAATAATTAATGCAACCCATAGTTTTCCAACTTTTTTGGGTAATAGCCCGCTTTTTCAAACAGTGCTTGGATGGCGCCCCTCTTAAGTGAAGTATACTATATTATGTATTGAAAAATAAAGAGAGATTTTTAAAATTAATTTATTAAAAGATAATTAGCAATATTGGTGTATTGCTCAAAGTTTGATTGACCAATATAAAGCAATTTTTAAAAAAAAAATTAATATAATATTATTAGTGAAAGGGATGATCCAGGGGGGCGGCGGTTGGTCCTCAACGCCCCCTAAGTTTGCCTTGGACCACAAACGCCCCCTTAGATCTCTTCAACGCCTGCCGGGGGGAGGTACCGCCCACTTTGGGAACCACCGAGTTAGATGCATAAAAGAGCATCAAAAAAATGCATTTATTCCAAACGGAAATACATGTACAGTAAATCGGTGTTTATTTTTAAATGCAATAGAACTGCAAAAACATTTCGTAACGTATGTTGTGCACATTGAGCACTTGGACAGAAGAATTAAATTATGAGTTTGAAAGATTGTTATCTACTTGTGTTTGAAATACATTATACTTTTTTTTGAATTCCATTTAGATTTTTATTAAAATTTCATTGCGCACTTACATGTATATTAATGCTATAAATAAATGCATTATTCTTGATTAATTACTTTTTAATATGTGACAATTTGTTTACAACAGTAATTTATCTTGCCATAAATGTTTTAATTACATATTAAGGGTAGTCAGAGAGGCGTTGAATTCTGCTTGATTTGGGTAAAATTCAGCGATTATCACAAATATGTGAAGGTTATTTTGAAGAGCCAAGCCACGCGACCAAATCCTGAATATTCATTGGTATAACTAATTGCCAAGGTTTTTTGTTTCATCGGAATCAATCACTAAATTGTGCCCAAATCGAGCATAATGTAACGCCTCCTTGAGTACCCTTAATATATTTATGATTTTTATTTCATTGTTCACATGGATTGCATCTTTTAATGATTTTACATTAGTCGATAAATTTCTATTTTGACTGTTCAATTTCCTGTTGTGCTGAATGCTAAAATTTCTAATGTATCTTATCTGCCCGTTCCTATGAACTTATTTAAATATTTATGATTTTGTATTTTAGAACATCTTCAATGTATACAGCATACAGTATGCTGTATACATACATGTAATTTGAAAGACATTTTGTTCGAAAGTTATGTTTCACTATAGAATTGTTGCAGATGTATTTTCGAAGGGCAGGAGACGAACATTTGTCATCGTTATAAGGTTCATGCTTTTAAAATCCTCTTGAAACATTTCTGATGTATACAAAATTTTAAAGATATTTTGTTCCAAAGTATGTTTCACGAGAGAATTTTCGAAGATGTATTTTCGAAGGGCAGAAGCCGACCATTTTTCATCATCTTGGTCTTCAAACTGGCCTTCAGGCAGCGCGAGTGAGCATCAATCTTTCTATTGATGGACTTTCACGGTTGCCAATAGCATCTTCCGCTCTACTTTCGATGTGATTTAAAACGAGCTGACCGAAGGAAATTAGACTTCCTCGCTTTCTTTCTGCCCTGACTCCTTTTCCATTTTGTTTCATACAATGCCTGCATGACTAAGAAATGACGTAGTTCCCTCATAAATCTTCGGGTTTCTATTTCCGCTATTAAAACGCTCAGACTCGTAATGGCGGACGCTGTTTCTGCTTGTCCGTGCCCCCATAATTCTGCATTTACGCTACCAAATGATGCCACGAACATGTTAGCTCGTTATTGGAAGAAATAGAAGCGTGCCCCTCGAAGCAATCTTCGGACGTTTCGGTCATTTTCGACGTTTTAATAGACTTCACTAAAAGCCACTTCTTCTCATGCTTTCCAACAGTAAAAAAACAAGAAACTCATTCCGGTACATTAATGTAATTGATTTATAATTCTGGCGAAAAGCAAAAAGAAAAGTGTTTCCTCGTTGTTTGGATAAAAACGTGTAGCTCGTCGTAGTTTCTCGCGATTTCTCTCATTTGGTGAAAAAACAAAGAGGTGCAATTGATTGGAAGTCGCTATAGCCTTCGAAAAAGCTCATTTTGGTCGTTGGGTGACTTTACGTTGAACTTATTACCAGTTGCTTGAAAAACCAGTGTCGCTTAATGGTAAGCGTCTGCAATACCACAACGCGACACTGGTTTTCAAGCGTCTGGTAACAAGTTCAACGTAAACTTGTAAACTTGGTAAAGAACTTTGCATTCCTACTGCGGTGCAAATTGACGCAATGAGCCCAAATAGACATACATGTACATGTAAATGTTATTATCGAGTTGGTTTTTCACACGTGATTTCACGACTGCCAAAGGTGCTATTCGTAAAGTTTCTGGCTGAAAATACCCTATTGATTTTTATTTGGTTCTTTGGAATGGCAATTAATGCGGCAATTTATTAGTTTGTTATAAAGTTATTTATTTTTAAATAATTCTTATAAACGCGTTCTCGTCTTTTTTTATAAGTTGGGAGTAATGTACATAAAACAAAAATGAATAATTACGGTATTTTGCGCCAGTTAGGCTATCTATTTTTTTTAATATCACGGAAGCAATTATTTTATTAAAATAAATAATACAGATTATCTGTTTTCACGTTCCCCTATATTTATTTTAGACACCCTATTTTGGGTTTTTCTCAACATGCTTTTCTCTAGCTTTGAGGCGCATGCTTTAGCTTATCTTGATATATCCAACTTGTGTACGAGTACATTTGTTAGGTATCGTAAAAATGGGAAAAAACCTTTTTGTATTTTATAGCTTTAGTCTTTCTGCAAAAAACTACAACGACAACAGTAGAAAATGCAATATGTGTGATAAACGCAATTTCACTTACAAGACTTTGTATAAAAAGTTGGCGTATTATCAAACATGTCTTTTGTCGTCTTAATCACTCCATCGCCGAGCAAAATGTTGGATGGCAATACACCTATAGGGCGCTTACCAATAAAATGTGCTCTGATTTATTCTGGACTTGTTATTCTGTGCGACAAGCTCAATTGATCCTGTTGTTAGGATTTGATGATATTAATCTGGAAGTACTCTTTTGCCTCCTTTCCTTCTCTTACTAATCTTTGCACCAATGATCTCTCCCTCAGCTTCTCTCGATTATACGTTGTACGTGAAGGGAATGACCAAATTATATATTTAGCCAATGGCCAGCCGATTAATAATAATAATACTTTCACCATTTGATCCTTTTCATTCTTCACATCGTTACACGAGGCAATCATCAAAGCTGGCCCATATCCAGGTTAAGTCTGCGGGATACAATTTTTTAATATCTTTGTTGACCGACGAATTCGTTTTTTGTTAAACGCCTAAGTTATGAACCTCGAGACAAATCTTTTTTTAGAAACGCTCTTTAGAGCCTTATAAATTCCAAATGTCCATCAGCGATTGAAAATTTCGTTCGCTGGAGATGCACGCGTAAAGAATTACGCAGTATGACTTCGGCCAGATTTCAGCAACTCGATATTTATGCTTGGCATCATCCTTTTCCATGGGTGGTCAAAATCGTTCGAGATGATGGGTATTACACATTCAGCATACTAGTAACAAATCCTCTTCCCAAGTTCACGCTGTTCCATCCTTTTAAGACGAAACTTTTCCGGTGATCTTGGAACACAATCTGTGCTCTTGGCTCAAACCATCTCCATACGTTAAATGTCCAACCGTTCGGAACAACACCAATATGGTGCTTGCATGGCGAGAAAGAAATGAGAAAGTTTGCGAAGCTAGGCAGCGAACCGAGCGCTCTTGTCGAATGCATTCCATTTGAATAAGCAAACATTCCCGTTTTGGAGTTTGCGGCTGCCAAATCTGCTAATCTTGTAAATGCTGCAATTTATGACGAGGCAATGCAAAAGAAAAAAGACAATGCTCAAGAATGATGAAATTGGGCGAGATGATTGCGAACCAGCCACGCTAATGCATTCAAGAAACAAATTGAAAATGACGCCTTTTTTTAATCCATTCGCTCTGGAAATAAATCATGCCTGTTAATAAATAGGTACGAGATTGTGCCTAAAGTAACGCGTTGCTTTAAAGACAATTCTTCCAAAACGACTCGTCTTCCTGGGTTTGAAAAAACGGAGCAAAGCATGACTTGAATTCTGCATCAAGTATTTTAGCAATATGTGGACTGGATGCGAAATGATTTTAACGAGTTAGTTCTGCACGCTCGAAGCCATTTTTACTCGATGGCGCCATTTTGGAGCTCGTCACAACTTCAGCGCTGGAAAAGTGCATGCGCTGACTCCTTATTTTAATAACATGGAGGAGTGCGTTTTGAAGCCGATGAAAAACTTTTCATTTTCAGACAAATATTCATTTAGTGCTATAGTAATATGCCGAATCTTGCCTCAATGCGTCTATCTTCCCATGTTGAGACGAGGCTCTATTGAATTCTACGATAGACAAGATACTTTTAAGGTTTGGCATCCGTATACATGTACATTGTACATGTTGTGCAATTTAGTAGATGAAACAGTGCCGGGATTGAAATCTGTAACCTGATCTGCCTCGCAATGCCCCTCGTGTTGCGAGCTTATTACTTGAGCCTATTTGATTGGTATTTTACGTATCACAGAATAAACAGCACATGTAAACTACTACTTACTGAATATACTGAAAGTGGTTTATTTTATACTGTTTTGTTTTTTGCAAACGATACGTATTTTGATTTTTTTTATGTGTTCACGTCTCCATCTGAATAGTTTGAACAATGAGAAAAGGGGGGGGGACATTTTCTTACTAAATTATAAGAATTTGATACATTTTAGCTTTCTAACTTAACGGAGAACATGATAATTTAACTTCCATGCATCGTTTTACAATTTCCATCCAAAAATATATAATTATATGTAAATTGCTGCAGTATAAGCGTAGGCTACGTGTATAACGTAAATGTACCCGCGTTAAAATAAAATATGTAGGAATATATTTAAACTTTTAATAGTTTTAATGACAGTTGCAACTCGTTTCCAGTTTCCGTCCTAGGGTAATAACGGATGAGGTCAATTTCTTCGTTTAAGAAGAATTCCGAATTTGGATATTACAATTTTTCGGATACGAATGAATTTTCGACTCCTCAAGCATTCGCGCAATGTAATGTTATACTGTAACGAACTTTAGACATTAGCCGTACTCAAGGAATGCCGTATCTTGACGTAGATGGAAAACGTAAATGTAAATGTAGAAAGTTTCATTAGTGGCGCTTGCGCGCTAAGCATTTCTTGCTCTAAAGCTACATGTATTTAATAAATACTGTTTACACATAGTATATATTAATTAGATATCAAAGATATTAGATATCAAAATACATGTAATATGGTATGTAAAATATCTATTTACATGTCGCATGCAATACATGTAATATGGTATGTAAAATATCTATTTACATGTCGCATGCAATGCATATAATTTAGATGTAGCAAACGTGTTTTTACATGTTGCGTACATTGTATATACAAAGTATTTTACGTTTAATAACCATGTTTTCTACATGTAAAAAAACATGTTGAATTTCTATATGCTACATGTAAAATAGATGTAAATACACGTGTAAACATATGATATGTTTATAGTGTATTTATTAAATAGCGCAGAGAAAAGAAATGCTTAGTGCGCACGCGCCGACAGATTGAATTTTATTTACATTTACGTTTTCCATCT
This sequence comes from Megaphyllum sjaelandicum, assembly GCA_034698745.1. Classification (NCBI taxonomy): domain Eukaryota; kingdom Metazoa; phylum Arthropoda; class Diplopoda; order Julida; family Julidae; genus Megaphyllum; species Megaphyllum sjaelandicum. Next base: position 22,367 of record JAQGBX010000238.1, on the reverse strand, counting down.
ACGTCAAGCAACGGAATTTCCTGAGTACGGCTATTATGAATAAAATGGCTCGTTATAACGTAGAATTACCCGATAAAAGTTGCAGCATCTTCCCATTCATATACTGTACTGTAGGCCTACAGTGGTGTAGGATTTCATCCAAACTTCAAAACATTAAAATGACGAAACTTTAGTTTTTATTGTTGAAGTAATGTTTTGTCAGACTTCTGATAATACGAACTACGGTTTTAAACGAACATATTTCGACGTCTCCTGATATTCGTCTTAACGATGTTAGACTGTATTTACAATGCTAGTCTTCTTACAGTAAAAGAACCATGACCGACAACTATTCTATAAGCAAGCAGTAATGTATAACAATGGTGTAGGCAGTGTTTGCCTACCTTTGGGGGACTTTAATTTTTATACAGTATACAATGTAAGTATACAAGTAGTTTGTGGAAATGTATTGAACACTACAACATAGAAAATGCCGTATAATACACTTAAATCGAGTTTTTAAATTCGGAAATGCAAACGAATGTTTTTTGTATGTGTAGAGTACATGTTTGTTTAAAATATGATCTGCATCATACCGTACTGTATGTATAAGATGTCGTCTGGGTACGTGCTGTCCGCTGGTATCTGAGGGATATAGTGATTGCAGATTCTCGTCACATTTCAAACTTGTTATCATGCACGGCACATTGGTCAGCAGCTAGCGTGGACAGAACTCTGATAAATGCATTCCATTTGTCAGTACAACACGAGCCTTTATAGCCGTAAATCAGTTTTACGAGCGAGCTTTGTCCGAGCCATTTTCGTTTTGTCGAGGGCCTAGACATCAGACGCGAGTATTCCGTAATTTCTTCGTTCTTGCCGCTTTTTTTTAAAACTAACAAAACAAAAGGAATATGGCGAGTGCATTTGTTTCCACTGCATTCTCTTTAATATACAGTGTATATATCCAAGGAAGAGATTGTTTACCCGCGAATTTGTTTTCCCAATGCGCGAGCCAGTCAGCAAATCAATTTAGAAAGATAAGGCTTATCTAAACGGAAATCGAATTTAGCCTCGGAGGCAATCAGAGAATTAGCTAATGGGCAAAGATGAGATAAATTTTATCGTATTTTCCACGTGTATAACTAACAACAAATGCCAATTACAGGAAATAGTCCAAAAATCCGGGGTTTACGAGATATAAATGTCAGGAAGGGACGTTCATAGCATTTGCAATCATTCAAACGTAATGGAAGATAATCGGTTAAATTGCATATTTATGCCTTTGGTTTTCCAATTGAAATTACATTGAAAATTTAGTGGATCTGAACGCAAGAAAATGGGCATTTTTTAAATATGATGTTGAGGATAGCAAAGATCTTACGAATTTTAAAGAACTGGATGTACGAGTTGGGAAACTTATGTCAGAGTAACTTTGTTTGATGGTACTTGTAATTCCAGAATTGTTTTGCGGATAAATTTCTTTACCGTTCAGTAATTTGCGCTGCAATTATTAACCAATTTACTGCCAATACATGTAAGTCACTTTGAAGAACGGTATTAATTACACGTGCTATCGATTTTCAGATAAAGGGTCAAAGAACGTTTTGAAGTAATTTACTAATGCCTTCTCAGAATCCGTTAATTACAAAATCATTGCTTCGATGCAAGCTTAATTATACTGAGAATACGATTTGTCAACTTATTGTTCGATGCATGCGTACAGGGGTAATAGAAAACATGATTATACTTGTATATGCATGTTACTATTACACCGTTGAGTTAATTTGGAATGTCGTACAAAAGCATTAAGTTTTAAAGCTTATAAATATACTTATTCCAAAAGGGAAATTGTCACAGTAAATGTATCATTTCAACAAATTAAACCTTTGTTCGATATCTCATCTGAAACCAACGACAGCATAATTAGAATCACAATTATACATTTTATCTTATCTAGAGCATCATACATTTGAGCTACTCATGCATGCTCGTATGAATAAGCCATGCATTTAAGCGTATTTTATGTATATATTTGCAATGCTAAACATGCTTACATTTCGCCCTTGGGGCCGTCTTAGGTTTAAATCCCGTTTTGCAATTCAAATCGAATTTGCTCAAAGAATTTGGAAGTTAGAAACAAGATCTTAGCACATGTGAAAGAACGATTGCGAGAAAATTGATTCTTTTTCTTCTTGTTTTTGGATTATTTTTCCTCATTGCCGGATAAGTGTGCTATATATAAAAGTTGATTTTATTGAAGGGTTGGCGTGCCTTCACCTTAAGGGCCTCCAAACTGCGTTTAAACACGCGGGTTTACTGTTATAAGTTTAGTTTTGGATAAACTTCCCCGCTTCGAAGCCTGGAGGAGATTACTTCAGTTTCCTGACAAATTTCCTTCCTGAAGCCCAATATATTGGAACATGTAGCCTTTTTATCTTACATTCTATCGGAGAAACTAAACTCCGCAATGGAATTATGCGTGGAGTTGCCAGGAAATACGTCTTCTCTTTCATATATACGCGCTCTTACATCGTCTTTCTCAGCTCCCCGTTAAGCGATCTTATTCCTGCTTAATATTCGAAGGAGTGAGCGATCAGAGTTTAAGCTTTCTGATAAAAAAAAAAAAGAAAAATAATAGTTGGAGAAACTCTCATCAATCTTCCGGAAAAGTCTCGCTGCAGGCTTTTAAAAAGATGATATGGCGAGCAAATTTATCATAAATACATCAATTAAAGTTGAATCTGGATCTATCGCTTTACCAAACAACACGTGTAATCTACAATTCAGCAGGGCAGGTTGTAGTGCCAGACTATAATTATTGCATGCTTATTCGGGCAATAAATTATACAGTTTTATTTAATTATCCGCCCATTATTTGTATCGATTTCTAAAAGCATTTCGTTAATTACCCTTTTCAACTACTGTTTCACTGGCAATCGTCCATAGTGCTCGTGTTACCCGCGTACAGTATAGATGCGCTATTCTGTTTATACAGAACGCATTAGTTGCCATGCAGGCTGCATACATACCATGTAATTTGAATTTAATGGATTCTATAGAAGACAAAATTTGGAAAGCAATTTTCTCTGATCAATTTCTGGCTTCGAGCCTCAAACTCGATCATTCCTGTTGTGTTCACGTTTTCTCCAAAATTACATTGAAATTCCTAACTGGAAAGGCTGCACGCAGCTATAGCAACCTGTATAAAGGTAGGCGAGCTTATCTGAATTGAATGTGAAATTACGGACGAATAGCTGCGCGCTAAGAAATAACGGGACTCGAGCGCTGATGCAATCAAACTTTAATTCCATAAAGGTAATTGCGTTAAAAGGTTTTGGGAAAAAAAAGCAATTTATCTTTCTTGGCTTCATATTTAATAGAAACATTGAATTGCATTATTGGCATTACCGGTTTGGTTAGGAGCAATTTCGAGTCTGTAACAGTCAAATAGGATTGTATTCGAAGATCGATAAACGATTAGAAATAGGCGATTATCGTGAGGCTAGTACAAAATCTGTTAATAAATTGCTTAAATGATAGCATATTAGTAAAAGAGAACGCTTCTTTAAATGCAAAGCTATATTTGCACTGACTGTAAATCAACATTAAACTAGGCTTGATCTTCGTCGGAGAGTGCTTTTTCCCATTTGCATGGGATTATTTCATTAGCACTTACATGTAGATATTTGCTGAACATGCTAGTTACGAAGTCAAATTTAATTTTGACTTTGGAACTATAGCCGCGCCACGTACGTCCGCTGCAATTCGCACTCGGATCTTGAATTATTCATTCCACCAGAACTTGGATTTGTAGATTGGATTATTTTCAAACTTTTAGTCTTTCGCAGTTACTGAATTTGGTCATCGTGCTCCGTCATTGGCTCAACATTTTATGTGTCTACGTTGCTGAAGCATCTGGCTAAAAATACGAAATCTCTGTTGAACCAAACCAAATAGCGAAATAATCCGTTTCCCATTCAAGAATAAGTCAGCGACACATTCATATGACTTGTACTTTATATTCAGTATTTCTGGAATGCTCCGAGCATGGCACAAAACATGCTGGTACTTTCAGATTTTGTAGGAAGTTTTATTGAACGACACCCAAGGCCTTACGGACATTGACGATAATAACGCTGGTCACGTGCTCGTTAATCTTAGCTTAGATTGGTTGTACACCTTTCCAATGGATGGCCCCAAAATAAACCAATAAGCGCATGAGTGTGTCGTATACGTGTATAGTTGCCACCACGAGTTCACACTTCACAACATCAGACGAGTAAACATGTGGTAAACAATCTTAGTTATGGGGTGTCTAGTTTGACGCAGTTTCTGGCTACAGAGGATATTAAATTCGAGATCACGTGACAGGTGAGTGCGATTTCGACATGAACACAATGTGCCACAGGACGCATATCAACTTCAGTAGCGAGAATTTTTTCCAGCATCATTTGTTAAATAAACCGTTAAGTGGAGGGTCGGTACATGGCGGATGCGGATATTGGGCCGTTTATGCAATAATCAGTCAACCCACATAAAAGAGCCCAATAACCGTTTACAAAAGTAAGTAAAAGTTAGTCTAAGCGCGGTTTTATTAGCCTTTCTGCCTCACTGGGTTTTCTGGCTTTGGAAACGGTCATTAGGCTTCTTAGGCAGTTGAACTCTTTGTTTTTACAGGCCTGTAATGAGAGAGTAAGGACAACTTAAAGTTGAATTCCATCTTGGAATGGTGGCATTCTCGTGTAAAATACATTCATCTTTTTATCATGATTAACATAAACCCCCTGCAAACAATTCTACATGAAATCGTCAGCTGCCTGGATTTTTATTCATCAGCAGATTCTCGTCAAATTGTTCTCTGCTTACACGTGTTGTATGCATGAGTTGGTTGATGAAGCAGTTTAAAAATTCGAATAAATCGGAATGGCCCTTTCGCTTATTTTACGAGTACACTAGATCATTGTAGCAACCCCGTTTGTTTCGCACAGGCGTAAATTACCCACGCGTACCTATAGATATATAAGCGTTTTATTTGACATATTAATCTCCACGCGGATGTTATTGATGTGACGCTTTAAGCTTAGGATATTAATTTTCCTCGCATTCGGCAATATATTTAAAGTGGATTTCTTTCTATTGCATACAAGATTTTTTTATTTAAATATACACAAAGGTTTATTCATATTGAAATTGTCGTTAGTTATTTGCACCGTTTAGCCATAGGCGTTTCTCACTGTCTCTATTATTGCTAGTAATGGTGTGAGAAAATCACTTGCGCGAAGACATTAAATCCATAAATTAGATGGGTATCTACGTGTATTTATTTCACTTTCCCACTTTCAGAAATGATCCATTTTTCTTGTTTTGTCATGTACTTTTTTACAAGCGATATTTCAGAGCTTGCATTTTATGTTGCATGTATATTAAACTTGGAAATATGAACCGTTCACTATTCTAACGAGCAGTTTTATCACCATATAAACTCGGCGAAATGACGCAAATTCATGCATAAATAAATTCTATATGCATGTATACGTGTATGTAATTGGTTGGTTTTTTTTTTGGTAATTTTTGATTTCAAATATTCGACACTAGCTACATGTAATGTATTTTTTGTAACATATATTCGCTAATGATTTGAACATTGCATTTATCCGACTGCTTAAGAATAAGAAATTGTAATTAAAACTAAAAATTTCGAATATACGGTATTACTATCTTCGTTGCCAAGCATCGAAGATTAGTTTGTGCAATCAAAATATAATGATACGAATGTCATGTCGGTAAATTTTATTACCATTTTACAACATTGACATTTAAGCGAAATTTAAAAAAATCATTGAAGAAAACGTGCTAAGGATATTTCATGGTAATATGATTTTTTTGACTTCCTCGGGTTAATGTGCAAAAGGAAACTTTCTTTATTAATCCTATGGTTGCGCAGCTGTTCATTCTACCATACGCACTCACATGCGTTGGTTAAGTAAGTTCGTAGCTTAGCAGAAGGATAAACGCATGCACCGAAAATGTGATGCTGGCTTCAATTTAATAGCGTCAAGATGAAACATTTGAGTGAAATTTAGTGGATTAATTGAGACCCGATTAAAAGTTCAGCAGCGCACAGTGCGTGAGAATATCGTCCAGTGCCTTTTTCCGCTAAGGCTTATTTTCAGCGTGGCTTGCTCCCATTTACTCTTTTGTTTCGACAAATAAGCTCCATATACATGTTCAGTCCGAAGATGTGGTGATTCGCACGAGGTCAATTAAATGGCCACTTGTGAGGGAGGGCGGGGGGTATTGATCATTAACTGCTTTTCTCCCTTTTTAAGTGGCATCATAATTATATGGTTTAGGTGCATGCAATTCAGTGTATGGATGCCATAGACTGAAAGAATTTATATTTGAAATACTAAAGTGGATATATTTGCAAAATATGAAATGGTGTGCAGTTTATGTACGAGCTTGCATGAAGTGTTATAAACCAGCATCAATCAGTTGATTTCTATTCAAATGATCCATGGCGGCTAGTTAACTCGAATATGTTTGTTATAAATTTGCATGTGCTGCTAAAACGTGTATGGCATTTCGTGAAAGTCCGTGTTTTTATTTTTATATGCAAATTCTCAGTCCTTTAATGCTCATTTACACGCATTCTATCCTATTGATTTGTATCAGTTAGTCTCAACAGTATAGTGTATTGATAAAATCGAGAAATATGCCCTTTTCAAAACACCTCTCCATATTGTAGGAAAACATCTTGTGCTTATGAATTTCGCAGAATGTTAGCGCTGACATTTTTTTAAACTTATATCTACAATTGTACTGTAGAACCTATATACATGTATATTGTATGCAAATCGCATTCAATCCGATCGACGATCGAACATGTTACACGTTTTTCAAGAAAATAGAAAAAATGCCATTACACGTAAATGTTTGAGATACTTTTACAATAGAGGTTTTTACAACTAAAACATGAAGGGTGTTGTTGGTAGGTTTATATACTTGTAATATAGCAATTTTAACCGTCTTGTAGTTCTAGCATGTTTTTCTGTATAATTGCAATGGGGTAAACAGCTCTCACTGTTTAGTCCCGAATATTCAATATGGTTGGGATCGCAAAATGGTTAAAATTAACAGGATTAAAAGACACTCCTATACCTAAAACACTCCAAAAATTTACATCTACAGTAGAACCTCCTAAGTTGACCACATCCATATGTTGACCACCTCCTTATGTTGACCAAATTTTCATATACTGGTTGGTCACCACATTAATCTATGGGAGATGGACATCCACATGTTGACCACCTCTGTAAGTTGCATGTTGACCACTTTGGCTGTGATACTCAATATTAATTTACCCTCTATAACCTGACCAGTTGACCCTTTTGCTGACCTTGGTATGATTAATCGCTTGCTGCGTAGCTTTTTTTGCCTTCAGTTAACATGTACGTACTTTTTTGTGTGAAAAAAATTGTTTTTGTGTTTTAAATTGTTGGTACATCCTACAATTACCGAAAACCAATGTCAGTTGATTGTGACATAATTGCCCAAAAGAAAAAAAAACTTAAAGGATTTAAAGGTTGATCTTTTACATTTTCTGGAAAGCAGCAGCGGTCAGAGAAAGGCAGCGGAACATTTTGGTGTTAGCAAGATTGGAAAATGGAAAATAATGGAAAATGGAAATGAACAAAAAAAAAGGAGGAAAACTCCCTCCTTTTAGAGACCCTAAAAGAAGAGGACATCAACCACTTAATAATGCAGCTCAAGTCATTTGCTGTAGATATATAAATGCCCAGGCAGGCTGAGGGGTGTAGCCAGCATTGAGAATGCTTTTGCCACTTACAATTTTAATAAGAATAAGAAACAGACCATGATTGACACTTTTTCAGAAAAAAATAACTAAACCATGTGAAAATCTTAACACATTTTGATTTCACTGTTTTTGATTAGCGTATGTATGATTTTGTATGCTATTCTCCAATAAAATCATACGTCCTTTACCCTTTGTTACCGCCCTTGGGTGGTCAACTTACGGAGGTTTTACTACATGTATATTACAATTGCCATGACTCGGAGGCTCAGCTTTATTGATGAATCACGTGTGCATGATGAACACACTAAGTAATTCAATTTTTTTTCTTAAATTTTTACTTTGTCTTTTTGTTTTAGTATCTTCGTTCACCAAGTACTTTGAAATGGCTTAGACGTTACAATTTTTCCAACAACAAATTAATGCAATATTTTCATAATTCATTGTTTGAACGAAATGATCTTGTAAACTGAAGTAGATCATAATTTAATCATAAATAGAATTGGTTTGCATTATTCATTAGATATGTACATAAACTGTATACATGGCATGGTGCACTGCTTAATGGGCATTTACTTGCCAATTTACTTTATAATTTAACTATAAATAATATTTCGATTAAATTCTGTATACGCGAATACGCATTAATAATGCATTCTTCCATCTCTTGAAAATATGATCAATTTGATAATTAATTTTTAAATTTCTTCTTGAATTCTGATGAGATTTTCGGCTCACTAAATCTTCCTCTTACGTCTTTTGAATATGTATTCTTATGTCTAATTCGTGAATGCTTCGTGCTGGGAATCATCATTTGCTAGCTCTGCTACTGTTTACGACATGTGCCATTGTCACACGACTAATCCTAATCCCTATTGAAATAATGTTTTTTTTTTCTTGAGAAAATATTCATACATTCATAGTAAACATCGTCGTCAGTTTTGAAGGTGTTTTTTTTCCAGTTTCTATACTGCCTTATATGCATGTATAATGATGGACTGGAATGTATGATGAAGCATTGTTACTATTAGGCCTTTAAAAGACAATGTATGGATTTGACTAAGAACCTTATATGACAACTTACACTAGTCGGTTGTACTCGGTAAAACACATTGCCACTTTCGCAGCACGTAACACAGTGTGATTCTTTTTTTTATTATTATTTGGGGACAGCAAATATTGCTCGTGATATATTTCTGGACCCCAAATATCGACATTTATGTCCTTTCAACAACAATAATCTGTTTCCGACAACAGCTCGCGATGACCGTTAGATTTGGAAAGAAACAGCCTGTCGATGAGTTCATTACTTACCTTTTAAGCGCCGCAAAAGGGTGCAATGACTCGTTTGTGAACAACCAGGTGTGAAGTGAATGGCTTCGGTCATCATTTTCCATCCTGGAGAGTTAGAAAAGTGCACACTAAACTCGCCATTGATTTCGTAATACTGATGGTTTTATCGATAAATTGTACGTAGAACTGAAAGGATTGCTAGTTATATTAGGAAGGATTTTATAGCTTTGGATGTTGCCATGCATTTGCATCGTTTACACGGTTAATTTAACAACTCTCGTATATTTTCCCATCATCTATTATAAATATCTGGTTTAATGCAAGAAGTGGGTTTGGGGTCGGGTTGAAAGGTTAGGCGTGTGAGCGAGGAGCATTTAACGGTACAGCAGCGCCCTCAATTCAAGCCCATTGCGTGCTGAGTGGAAAATTGCGAATCCATTAGACTGCCGTCTCCCAGCCTAGAAACACATTAGGAAAGCAGTATTTTGACATTAACCTCCGGATCTAATGGATTTTGGGATATTACGAGGATCTTTGGATGTTGCGCGTCATTGAACCGAATGTGCAGTTCTAACCCGTATGCATTTCTGGATGATATCCATCATGCACGTTACAAATCAATAACCACCCGTTCTATCTTACACTAGACATGTTCTAAATCTTACCCTTAGGACGTGTTTCAATTGTATCAATAGCTCCTCGGAAATCGTATGCCCATATTGTTTTGACTATGTCAAGGGAAACACATACGTTTTTGGGATAATACTACAGTAAAACCTGTTAAGAGTTACCACCAAAAAAAATGCTATGTCACTGTACACAGGTGGTCAGTATACAAAGAATGCTTGAATTGAAATAATGATCTACATATACACTGCACTTATACATGTAGACTGTAATTACACGTAGTAAAAAACCACAAAACCAACAAAGTACAGAATCATCGTGTCCAAGGGTTAAAGCAAGATGTAACGTGACTCATCTGTAATCTGGTCACTTTTTAAGGTACATTGGCAATGTAAAAATTGCAAAGACATTGCAGAGACAGGTGGTCACTGGTCACCACTGCTGGTCACTATGCAGAAGAATTTTTTCTGAAGGAAATGTACGCTAGAAAAAACAATACACTAAAAAGTGGTCAACAAACAGGTGGTCACCATTTAAAGGGGCTCACTTTTCCCGGTTTTACTGTATATTAAAGCTTCTTAACAACGTTCTCAACTTTCTTAATTTTCATGTCACCATGCCAACCGTATTGATATCAGGCTGATTGATGCAAAGATATGGACGATCATTTATTGGGGAAGGGATAACAAAATCAACCATCAGACCAAACGTGAAGGAAATCGGTTTTCAATTTAGATTTCGCGACTGGTTATGACGAATCGCAATTCTTAATAAACTAAAATCCTGAATAAAACATACGTTCTTTAAGTTTACCAAAAAATCAATATTCTTCCATCCATAAGAATTTTATAGGTTATAAAATCGGTTTTGGTTTTTCATGGCAGTGAAGCGTAGGACGGCTCCCGTATACGACTTTTCTATTATATTGATTATATCAGTATTTCTGGCCATTCATTGCAAATTTCTTTCTCAACAGTATAAAGCGTATTGTGTGGATGTTTTTCAAGCGCCTGGCCAAATGCAATGAAAACTTGCAATCTCTCTGACATAAAATTCAATACTTGGTAGCTTTTCCGGTGACAAATTAGACCCGTTACCAAAAGGCAGGGTGTCTGGAGATGCCTACAACAAAAAGTGAGATTTAAACAATTTTCTTTGCATTTTGCGAATAGTACCTGCAGAAATAGTTTGAAACCATGAATATTCTGTTCATTTACATCTTAGAAGCACCTTGCTCCATTAATGCATCAGTCGTGAACTTAATATTCCACATAAGCTAGACTTAAATTCTGTCGGGAATAAGTATAGACCCTGCGTAGCAGTTCGAGCGTTTGGTGTGCATTTGGGTAATCATTCCATTAACGAGACAAATAATACATTTGTTACTATTCGGATTTTCTCTAAGGTACTTTATGCGCGGCACTTCAAATGTTCCTTTTCCAAAAACTATTGCGTGGAGACATTGCCGAATTTCAACGTGATTTCAATGCAAATTGGTGCAATACTCTTCTCGAAAAACCTCATTGGTGCTCCACAAAATTACAGATAAGCTCAGGGTTTTTCGATAGCATTGCCTTTGAATTGAAAATATCCATATTATGGTAGGCCTGAAAGTATTGAAACGAATGTTTTCTGTACATTTGCCAAATAAGATAGGTCTAATGTTCTTGAAAAGACAACCGGGAAGACGCTACTTTATGTCAGGGGCATTATGTTATGCTTTAAGCTAAAAAAATTCTTCTTAAAGCTTTCAACGGGGGAAAAAAATCGCATTCTACCACGAAATCCAACTTGCTCAGTTAAACAACCACAGTCATTTTCTCATCCATTTTTCGACATTTTATTTCCATTGAAGGATCGATATAATGGGTAGCTAATATTTTTTCCTTCGTCCTATTGTCACATCTTGCAATCTATACAGTGGGCTCTTTATTACGGTTGACCCAATTCATTCTGCGGTTGCGCAATTCCTCCTTGAATTTGTTCAAGTTTAAGTTGCAGTATTACCTAATTATCTTGCAACCCGGGTAACTTTACTTACACCCAGTTTCATTAAATATACGCAGTAATGCTCTTTCAATTTTGTTAGACTGGCCTCTTCACGCAGGTAGGGGCTGTTGATACTGTAATCAATGCCATACCACTGTCGTACAGGTAACAATGTAGTAAAACGCGTTGAACCTTTTGTGCAATATGACATGCCTGCACGCACACTGTACTTATAACAGCTTATTTCATTGTACCTGCTCTAGAATAAATTCACGTAGCCTCGAGTAACACTTTAGTGTTGTTGTTGACTTGTAAACATTTTGATAAGATGGAGAGCGCCATAAACAAGGATGTTTTCCATAATTTAATCTTATGGATCGTTATATTTCACTCTATTATTAAATAATTGTTTGAACACTTTTGAGGTTGTTATACAGTATACGGTTTGCTTTAGGCTGCAGTTAACATCCGCCTTAATTTCATAGGAAAATGTTTGCTCTATAATTTATAGTGTTTTCCATGATCTTGCATAGGTTCTGTTGAATTAGTAGAAAGCTTATTCCCATAAATGTAAGACCTGGTTTGGGTTATATTGCTTTTGTCCTCTATTGTTTTCGAAAGCATTTTAAAATTCTTTTTTGTATACTCAAGAAGTTTTATTTAAATTTTTGGGAGGTATATCAGGCGATGTTCTATGGGATGATGAAGTCATTAATTTCAACGATATCGCATATTTAATCGCCTTTCTAAAAGGCATATGACGTTTCAATGCTGTTTAATGTACTAGCATACAATTTTCAAAACTTATGTTTGCAGTGATTAACAGTTGAGTGATTTAATTGGATTTTGAAAAAAAATAAATAGGCAAGTCCATTAACCCAGAGTATTGGCTGCTCCATGTTGATCATTTTGAAGAGTAAATTAAATTTAGTCCTTGACATTTCGTTATGATCCAGCTTCATCCTAATCACACTGGAGGAAATTGTTGACATCATAAACCATTCGTTTATTAATTTTTTTTTCTCTAAGGGCCTTGTGCTATATAGATTTCTTTCAGGATTATCCACTTATTTTTTTGAGATAACGAAAGTTATGCGTGCATCGACTATTCCCCAGGATATAAAGGTTGTGTATGTTGTAGACTACGATAATTGTAGTGCACTTCTGTCTCCAAATATCTTGCGTGATCTTATTGTTGGATGTGATATGCAATCAATTCAGCTTCATCATTTTGGCTGTTGTTCAGTTCGCATAAATCTAGTTAATATTTTGCAGCATAATTAATTTTATTGGACATACGAGCTCGTATCATTATCCGTGACATGCGAGTCGAGTATTTTTGTTAATGAGCTATAATTATGAATTGCACAAGACAAGAAAAAAGGCAATTTGGTTGATTAATGCAAATGCTTTTATGTTCGAGGAATTCTTTTTTTCTAAAAGAATGCAATCACAAATCATAATTTCCATAATTTTTATTTGGATAGTCAAAACTAGATTCGTCTTATTTAGTGATCGTGTTTTTAATTTCGAATGGCACTCTGATGAAGACATAAATATCGGAAGAGATATATAAGGGAGGAAAGGTTGATATACTGCAGTTTAAAGCGAGTCCCATAGGATATACATGTACATGCCAAGCATGACCAACTCTCATACGCCCATACGATACAACTTAACTGCCTTCCTACAGCGTCTATAGCAGACGCTGCCAATACATTTTGTCGTCTGTTACACATTTTTCTCGCAGGTTGTTTTGGGTTCTGGTTGCTAGTCTGGAATGTGGCGCTGCGAATTAGGATACCAGGAATGCGCAAAGTGCACATACATACTGGTATTACATACAGTATATACTGACTGTGCAGGGGAAGTAGGCCTATTATAATGAACGGAGTTTTCATTTTGTACGCGGTTTCACTCTGCACGCGGTTTCACTTCGCACGCGGTTTCACTTCGCACGCGGTTTCACTTCGCACGCGGTTTCACTTTGCACGCGGTTTTGCGTCATCAGGGGCCAATCGAAATGGACGTCCTCAAAATTTACCTCAACCTATTCCCCCTACCCCCTACATGAAAACGCCTTTTTTGAATGGCCCCTCCACACACCCAGCCACATCTTTTCTTCTTTATACATTTATACATGTATGTATACAGATTGTATTTTATGACCTTTTCGCATTGATCAAAAAATATATCCATAAACGATAGAAAAGCATTTGAAAATATATGCATCATGTGTTCATGCAAAACTCACAATCTCTGTATACCCAATGCGATTTTGAGGTTATATTTTCGCATCGTACATATTTCGAATATTTGAGCGTCGAAATCATCTGTTTCAACTCTTAGCGTTTCCTTGTTATATAAAAGCGGGAATACACGTTGGCAAAGTGAATTATTTTATTAGTAGTTTCAATTGCTTTATCGAACACGAGTCCTCTCGTTTTGCAGCTTCAGCTTGAACATTGTAGCTAAAGATAAAATTTTATGAATAGTCATCATCATTGCCCTATGGCGGTTACAATGTGTTAAACTGCCGACATTGTGCGAATTTTACAATTGATAGGAAGACCACGGTAGACAAATTATGTTGCCTTCTTTCATATCTTTCTCTGCGGTGTATCAGCATACGCTCTAACTCCATGCATGTCATATAATACCCCGTTGCAGTAATTAAAGTGGTAAGTGTGAGCAATTCGTGTTGTTCATTGCCCATTAGAAAGAGAACGAGGTATTTTATGATCCCTCCATGGTCTTTGGCGCCTTATTAAGTCAAGTATGAAGCAATTCCAATGATTAAATAAAAAAAGGAACAATTTGAGAAAATTTTCAAATGTATATATTGAATACTTTTATGTCTATAAAATTATTTTTTAGTAATTCGTATTACATGTAGGCCTACTTACTTTTCTCTATATGCTCCTGAAAAAGAACTGGAAAATTGATTCCCGATATTATCCTCATAAAATTGTCTTCTTGCTCATTTAAAAATGCGGAAATGTTTTCCCATTTACTGCGGACACGTGTTTCTTTAATGCATTTATTCACCAGTGATGCGTACCGAAAAATAATTAAAATAATGTCTGTAAACAATCCAATTTGTGTACACATGTTACTATGTCATATGTACTACATCTCGAAAATGTCATGTCTGATGCTAACTTCAACATTAATTGATTCATGTTTTTTTAAATTGAAAAATTTATTTTACGTGCATGAAAATTATCCTCAGAAATCCAGGGTAAAAATCGATAGTTTGTCAATGGGCTGTTTAATTCATTTAGTGAATTGTCTATGCCACAGGGAAATTAGGATTTATTCTGAGATATTTGCTTTTCATAAAGTTTAGTTCTTTAAAACATAAAGTGAAGATTTGTGCAAAAGGGCAAGAGTTTTTTAGATGAATTTATCTTATTACAGTAGGTTTATGAGATTTCTGAAAGCATCTACGAGAAATTTGAATTGCTGAAATATGGAAAGGAATTTTCATTCTAACCACATTTTGCGTGTCATACTACAGGGACTAGTATTTACCATGAAACTAAGCGGCGAACATGCTGTTTATACGTAGGCCCTGGTAAGATATGATATACATAGTGGAAGAAAGCGAAATAGTTTTCTCTTGAATACGGATGAGATGAAGGAGCTTCTCCGAAAAGTGATTGGACGTTTGTATTTACCCTGGGAGCTATGATAAATTAAGTTGGTCTTTTTTTATGAAACCTAGCCTGTTGCGATCAAAGCAAATTTTAAAATTGCAGTAACTTGTTTGCAATTGGATTTCTACGGTAGTATATTTATTGGTTTAAATAATAGTTTAAATAATTAAATTTGTTTTACAACTTGACAAAGAAACGAGAGGATTGCAAGATATATCGAAAAAAACTGCTTATCGATCTATGATTGATGAAGCTCTAGTGTTCTTGCAAATCTTTATTTCTGTGATTGAAGAAGATTCTGCACTTCCTAGATTCGTATGTTGCCAGTCAGGGAAAATACATTTATAAAACGTTTCCTAGTAAATGTTCTTCAAACAGATATATAAAAGAATGATTTGTAGTTCTCGGATTTAACTTTTTATTAATTTGTACACGTTGTGCTTTTTTGTCGATTGCAAATGCAGCAATAGAGCATGCCATAAACCATTATTTCACAGGTACACTGTATATAGGCCTAACGTGTCTCCGGTGAAGTTTATTGCGTGTTATTTTGATTTATACAGTCTGAAAAGTTTTTTTTGTAAATTTAATGCGTGAGCATGGTGAAAAAATTTTGTATAGCTAACCAGGCTATACAAAGCGTTTGAAACAGGTGAAGAAAATGCATTTCATAATTTCAATATTGATCGTTATGTTAACGTGACGTAATGTGGAAAACATTTTACTTGTGGTATTTGCAATTTTAACAAGCTTGATGATTGTCGTAAAAGGTTTGACCTAAAATGAATTTACTGTATATACCTGGCAATTAATGCAATATGTCTTTAGTGCATAAAGCAGGCCATACATTAGGAAAGTTACTTGGATACTGGATACTTGGCAAATTTATGCGGGTCCGAAAAGTCAAGCGCATATTTCTGAGCATTTTACTAACCATGGCTATTAAAAAGGAAAATTTAAAACGAAAAGTAATTAGACTTCATTTATGTTTTTATAATTGACAAATTAAAACAGGTCATTTCTCGTAATTCACATTCTAAAAAACAGAACTTTTTGAACATGTCGTATTTCCAGACATAACTTGCATCGTGTATGGCCGCGGCTTTATGCAATTGCACGTTTTTAAATAAACAATTGTGGATGTAAAATTAATTTGCGGTGATAAACAGTACTGCGGCACTGGAATTGCTCTTCAGTCTTTAATTCTCTAAGCTGATATGCTAGTGTGTTATAAAAATGGTGGAATTAGTATAATGATTTTTAAAATGACATAAAAGTAGCCTACAGAGCTACATTATACATGTATATGTATAACATTCGAAACAGCCTGAGTGGATGTTATATTCCCATTTGAGATCTTTAGATTAATTAAGGCATAGCCTACATGTAAATGCTTTCCTTAATCAGATTTTCAGCGCTCTATAACTTTTCTTGAGACATTATTCTGTATATTTTTTCATGTTATTTTTTTTTTATATCGTGCCAAAATCTGTGCCGCTGTTTCGTCGTATTTTTTTTTTAATTTCATCAGATGGCAACTTCAAAAACCCCGACGCCATATTGATTTTGTGTAAACTATACATAGATGCTATTTTTACACAACAATGGTTGGTTGATGGAAGAAAGCAAATGGCTTCCTGTCACGCAAGCATGCAAGGTCGTGCACCTGCATCA
This sequence comes from Megaphyllum sjaelandicum, assembly GCA_034698745.1. Classification (NCBI taxonomy): domain Eukaryota; kingdom Metazoa; phylum Arthropoda; class Diplopoda; order Julida; family Julidae; genus Megaphyllum; species Megaphyllum sjaelandicum. Next base: position 5,327 of record JAQGBX010000238.1, on the reverse strand, counting down.
TTTCTTCGGTCCGAATGTAGACACTCAATCTACATATACGGTTCTTGTACATCTTTTTGCCCATGTTAATCCAATGTATAGATCAGAATAGTCGATACACATTTGGGATTTCTTATTTGTTTGCTTGTTCTAAATCGGTTTTGGATGATTAATTCAAATTTGTTGACCTGTTTCCTACCGCTAATGCACATGCCGTTGCCGCGATGAGCGTGTGCTGGTATTGTATTGTCCTGCATTGATTTGATGCCCATATCAATCAAAAGTATAGCAAAAACTCTTGCATGGAAAGCACGTTTTTTCTGTCGTGAAAACTGTCTTTGTCAATGCAATATTGAAATGGCTTTCCAGAATGGGAATCACGTCTTCGGAACCTACCATTTGCGAGCATCTGCAGAATGCTTTTTCGGTAACAAAAAAAACCCCACTTTTCCAATGATAATAACACTGCTTTTGTACGTGGATTTTTGGACGGGCGGGGTTGTTTCCCAATTTTTGCCTGGATTCCTTTTGATTAAAAATGCTTGACGCATATGAAAAGTTTGGATTCCATTACTCTGGTAATTGAGCATTCGCTTAGGCATTCGAATAGATTGGTTGTATTGCAGTTCCCTTTTTCGAACATGAGGACTATGCAATGCATGTAATTCAACAATCGTTAAAATAATGTTTTAAAAACGTAATTACAACGTAAGAGTACTTAACTTTCGTGGATCAAGGCGTTTCTTTGTGTATTTTCTAGACCCTAGATTTGCAATTTTACTTCTCGTGTCATTAATTATTCAGAAATCCATTCTGGTATTTCCATTTCAGTTTAATTAATAAAACATAGTCTTATACATTCAATTACAAGGAAGCTAGTTTACTGCCTTCAGTTGCTAGCAAATGTTGTAGAGTGGTGGTATATAGTTCTACAATTACCATTTTGTTTTATCGTACATGAATGCGATAATGCACGACTGGAAATTTTGAAAGTGGTGAGATAAAGTTAGTTAATAAATGTTACGTCGCACCCCCGCTTTAGAATTGACAACTCAATATTTTTCATTACTCCACAAAACTGCCACAATTTTGTTGGCTGACATATTGCGTATTTTTCGATGTTTCATCTTTCGTTTGACGTAAAACTATTTCGGACCTTTTCAATTGTTCGTGTATGCTTCATCATCATCTGCATTCTTTATTTCTGCAGTCTTTGCAAGAAAATGATAGCAATAGTGCGATATACAGTACATGTACATTGTATACATACAAATAACTTAAGTTTCATGTTTTTGAATTTTTTTAAATTCAATACTGTAATCATACGAGAGATATGCTGTATATTAAATTTTATTAATTAGAGAATTTTTTTGTATGAAAATAATTTGCACGAACAAAAAATTTAGAAATATTTCAAAAACATTTATTTAATATCGTGATTACTGCCGCTACATTGTATGCCTTAACTACTATACATTTTTTTCCAATCGTTGCAAAATATTCGACATTAAAGGCTAATCCTTTCATTTTTCTAATACACGTAAGCTTAAATAAAAACTAAGTTAATGAAAAAATCCCCAAAAGCAAATTAATTTCCTCTCAGAATTAAGTTTTCAAATCGATTTTATGTAATAAAACGACTGCTTGTGGGATATGTGCTGTGGGCCGTTCATTTTCGCTCCAATAAAATCCAATTTCTTCCCAATGTAGTCATATATGCATTTAGGATTTTTTTTTGTTGGTTGTTTTTTATTATGCTCGAGTGCCCCGATTAAATTTTTTATTTCTGCGAGGAATATGTTGACAGTCTCGCTGCAACAAAAGCTCGTCTAATTGATTTTTGGGTGAGTTTAATATCAGTATAGGAATAGATAGCATTTTGATAGAGCGCTCCATAAATTGCATAATGCCGGCGAATCCCCCCATTTAAAACAACCACTCAACTGGACAGTTGGACGTTGACAAAGAGTGTTAGATAACCCTTCGTGTTCCTGTTTTTAAAAAATCGCATTCTCCTGTCAGTTTGATACATATTCCTTAATATGGCGAAAATTAAAGTTTTGACAGCAATGATGATGCCAAGCACATCACCCCATAGATAGATAAATATATACACCCATAAATGCAATATTCGATGCTGCATGTCGCCATCTAATGTTTTCCAACTTATTATAATTACGCCATTGAAAGGAGTCGCAGTCCAGCCTGTGGTTTCTTGATGCCCTCAAAGGTCGCACCATGTTTACACAACGCGATGACAAATTAGCACTCATTTGAATAATGATCCCGAAAGGGTCGTTGAAAAGCCATCGCTCAACGGAGGCTAATACTATATGTTATATTTACAGTACATAACTTGGCTTAGAACAAGTTTCTGCCACGCCCATACTATTCTATTCTTTACCCTGCAGTCAGTACATAGTACCTTGTGGCAGGGGAAATCATCATACAATTTAAATCAAGACTAATAAGTTTGGTCATGATTGATCCCAAAATCACAATTTAATTAATTTTCCCGTATTTGGGATTTTAACGAGGAGGGTGGGATGGGATAGTAAGACTATCATGGCCGATTTAATATTTTGTCTCAGCATTCATCTGGAGGAATTGTGGGAAACCATGAAAACCACAATCGAAGATAGCTGACCCGGGAATCGAACCTGAGTCTATTGAATGCGCAAGACGAGGATGCTAACCTTTAAGCCACCTGAAACTGATGCTTAGCTTACCATAAGGGTCGCTTCACTGCAGTGCACTATTGTGCTGCAGCGCAGCACTCATTATGGGGTGGCCCCTGATGTTAACAACATTGTAACAACATGAAATAATTGCCAATGAAGATACAAGGGGTTTAATTCATTCAAACATACCATTCTTATCCTTTTCCTTAGTTGACATTTGAGCATTATGAGCACGTGTTAATGTAAATAGTCGTAGTTCAAATGTAACAACATCATTAATTGGATTGAGCACACATGGCTTCCTATTTAACCGCACAGGCAGGGTTTACTTAACTATAACAGGAAAGAAAAAAATGGAGTTACTCTCTATGTTGTTCCACCCTGTAGAAAGCATCTTATGAGTTGCACCTTTTTCAAGATACCAGCGCCATCTACCACGCATTCTGCGCAACTGTTTAAAAGCATGATCGTGCGTTGTAAATGCGGTAACACGGATTTTAAATGTCGAATATTGGTCTTTGTTTCGATCTTGGATTCAATTTTTGTTAAAGTACTTACAGTAAATTGTCTCCAAAATGCGTTCAATTGCCTATGCTCTAGTGTACCGTGATACCATTGAATATTTTTGAGTCGTGTCACTTTTGAAGCTTGATGTCGTCACGACACTTCAACACGTCACACCTATCTTGACATATAATGTTTTATAACCACGAATGTCTGAATTTAATTAAAATAACGTACATGTACCACTGTTCTTGTACATGCAGACTGTAAAACATGTTGTAAAAGACTACAAAACCAAAAAAGTACAGAATCATCATGTCCAAGGGTTCAAGGAAGATGTAACCTGACTCATCCGTTATCAGGTCACTTTTTAAGGTACATGGGCAATGTAAAAATTGCAAAGGCCATACACTGGTCATTGTAAAAAATAGACAGGTGGTCACTGGTCACTATACAGAGGATTTGTATGCAGGAAATGTACACAAGAAAAAACAAAATACTAAAAAATGGTCAACCATAGGTGGTCACCATTAAAAGTTGGTCACTAATTTCTGAGGTTTTTTTGTACTTTTTTAAATTAAAAGAAGTGTCGTTATTATTACTGTATAATTGGTCCGATGATCATTGCGTCAAACATATACGTTGTATCATGTCACATCCAAGCTTCACAAATGACACGATTCAAGTTTTTAAAGCAGAAATTGAATAATTTTGAGTCGCGTCACGTCTTATCTCGATGTTGTCACGATACTTCGACACGTCATACTTATGCATGGTAACACCTTGATATGATATTCATTTACACGTTTTTAACAAACTTTTAAAACGTTGTCTCGATCTAAATAAACTCGATCTCATTCAATGTCATCAACGGATATAATACGTGTAAAAACATGTTTTTGAATGTTGCGCTTATTTCTGGCCTCCATTGACTCCGATAACGCCTAGTTTCAACCACGGTTCCCCCAGACCTGGAAAACCTGGAAAAGTCAGGGAAGTTGAGAATGACATGGAAAAGTCAGGGAAGTTGAGAATGACCTGGAAAAGTCAGGGAAGAATGGTTTATTTTGAAAAAGTCAGGGAAATTCAACGCAGTCACGGCAATTCAGGGCCCATTTTCGAGTAGAAATGTGCGCAATATTTCCACATTTTCGGAGTACAGATTTGCAAATTTTTCCACCTTTTCCGAGTACAAGTTTACAAAATTTTCCACCTTTTTCGATTAAAAATTGTCTTTTTTCAAATTTAAAAAAAAAATTCTTCGTTAATTTTTAAAATTGTCGTTGCAAATTGTCGTTGCAATTGTCATTGCAAATTAAAAAAAATATATATATTTTCTAGTGTCAATTTTGGAAAATTATAATTTTTTTGCGTTGTTAATGGTCAGGGAAATTTTTTTTGAAACCTGGAAAATTCAGGGAAAAGTCTGTGAAGTTTAAAATAAAATTTCTGGGGGAACCCCGTCAACGCTGCGAAGATGTTTTTACCCCCCAATAGCAGTCATAAAAAATGTTCCCCCTGAATAATGAAATCATTTTTCTCTTTTTTTTAACCAAATTGCTCGTCCCTGTCTACCGAAACAATTTTCCCCATCAATTAAATCGAAGTGCTTTACGATAAAGCGAGTAAATATTTGCCAACATCATTGCTTTTTTATTGCTCTTGCTTTGCATTTTTGGGCCTCTGGACGACTGGCTTTATGCTCGCATCAGTCACGCCAACTGGCTTCGCTTATTTACGCAATTATAGAAGTAATTAATCCCACTCCCGGGCAACGCACCAACAAAAGCGTCATTAAAACCATTTCAGGAAATATGCAAATTTGCGGCTGCTCATCAAAAGGGTGGCGTGGGAGTTTAGCACCATTCTCAAAGCAATCCTGCACTTGCAAGTTGAAACGTGTAAGGGATCATCCATAAAGAACGTCGTATATTTTTCCAAGATTTTAGACTTCCCCTCCCACCTTGTAGGTCATAATGCTACATTTATACAGGGTGGACCAGAAGTCAGTGACACCCCAATTTTTTTTCTTAACTCAGGGTTCCCACATTTCTGGGAAACCTGAGAAACCTGGGATCGTCTGGGAATTTTTTTTGATCAGGGGAAACCTGGGATTGTCAGGGGATTTTAGGAAGTTGTGTGAAAAGTCAGGGGATTTTTTAC
>JAQGBX010000237.1:0-41781 GCA_034698745.1 Megaphyllum sjaelandicum | reverse complement strand
CGAAGATAGCCGACCCAGGAATCGAACCTGAGTCTACCGAATGCAAGACAAGGATGCCAACCTCTAAGCCACCTTGCACCTTGCCACCTTGCGAGCTAATGGCGAATTTAGCTGGAGTACCCAAGTGTACACTCGGGAACTCTTTTTGGACAAGTGAAATTCGCCAGAAATCTCACGACGTCTCACCAAGGAGGAGGGGGGTCGAAAAATCACCAAAATCACCTCACGTAATTAATGGACGCCCCCTTTTGAATACAGCCTTATATTACAAAAATCAGAATTTCTTGTTTCAATTCAACAAAAATACAAAAATATGTTAATTACATGTCTAAATAAAAATTTAAACTAAGACGAATTTAAGACTGAACAGGATTACAAGAAACCCTGATTAAAAAAAATCATCCCTGCCGGGATTCGAACCCGGGGCCTCTGGATTAGAAGTCCAGCGCGCTATCCACTGCGCTACAGGGACCACACGATTGCAGGCTATTGGTTCATTAAAACATGCAATATTATACTTATAAATTTCCTTAAGAGTACTCAAAAAGAACGTCACTTTTAGCAGTCTTGAAATCACGTGATGAACAATCCACACGCCATACAGATTTAAAAAATGCACTCAGCCAATTAATGCATTCCTTTTCCACACGTGACTTCGTGATTTCCAAAAGCGCCATTCGAAAAGTATCTGTCTGAGTATCCCTATTATTACATCATAATTGCAAAATAAACTGCACTAAGTCCTGGGACAATGAAAATCTTATTACCGGTAATACACGTAGGCCTACGCGATATCAATTCTTTTCAAGATTTCATTTTTTAATTTACCCCATAATGTACTATACGAAATTTCATCATACGAAGAACGACAACGGAGAAATACGTCATTTCTTATTCGAATTTCAAACATTATTGCGAAAATTGATGAAGAAAAAAACATCCCTACCGGGATTCGAACCCGGGGCCTCTGGATTAGAAGTCCAGCGCGCTATCCACTGCGCTACAGGGACACCTAGTGCACGGGTTGCGAATTTTTTGTTATGACGAATCAAACTTGTACAGTATTTTACCTCAATTATTAAACAGTAAGTAAAATACAGTCATAACCCGAGCGGGATTAGAACCCGAGACCCCGATCATTTCAAGCACTTCTAATGGTTTTTTTACAAACTTACAGACTTTAAACTTTTGTATTGAGGGACTTTCACATGTGCATTCTTTTTGGATTTTGAACCTGAGCTTTATACTTGCGAATTTCAAGAATACTTTTAAGTTATAGCGAAACTGACATATTGCAGATATGCGTTATAGCTAAAATACAATTTTTAGAACGGTAGAACATCTGGGGCGTACATTTTTTGCACCAGGAGTTGCTTCGAAAACATCTAGCATTACACCTGTACAGGTATGGTGTTCAAATCTCGTACAAGGTGAGAGTACCGTTCATGCCTTTTTATTACTGACATTTTGGGTCTTTTTTTTGGGAAATTCCATCATCGATCGCTGAATCCAGGAGTTGAAAGGTGATGGGCTTACCTCCACTCTCTCCTCCCTGAGGTCCACTTTCATGGCCAGTTCCTCCCTGAGGAGCACATCCGGGTAGTGCGTCTTCTCGAAGGTGGCCTCCAGTTGCTCCAGCTGTTCCTCCGTGAAGATGGTGCGGTGCCTCCGCTTGCGCTTTTGATGGGCGGACAGCAGGGGGGGCTGCGAGGGGGACAGGGACGCCCCACCGTGGCCGTAATGGGAAAATAGCGATGGATATGCTGAAAAAAGCAAACAGAAAAGTTTAATGAAATTCTCAAATGCCAATGCATGGTTTCGAAAACAAAATTATCTTTACAAAATTTCTCGCGAAAAGTAAATGTAAACAAACATATACATGTATACGAAAAAATATGGAACCCTTATTATATTAACATGCAGTTGTGTCATAAACATGTTTATTGAAATGTATTCTCTGAAAAAATGAAAACAGAAACCAATGTTAAATGCATATACATTATACTTTATGGTTTATTTTTTCTCTTATAAATGGTTCATGTATTTATGGTTTGCCTGTCACACAAAGTTATTTAAACTATATATATACACAACCAATCGTTATTGAGAAAAAAAACTGCACCTGCAGTGCATGCTTGTGCATAAAGATGGCGGGCCCGACCTTTTCCTCTGCGAAACCTATATATATGCATGCAATAACAATTACACGTGATAGCAGCATGCATGTTTCCCCCTTGCATATACATACCATTAAAACAATCAACGTTTCAAATATATCATTTCACGCATGATCCCGAATCCCGATTATCCGGGATTTGGCTTAACCGGTATACCAATAGTTTCCACTGAATAAACACAAAATCAATAAGCGTTTCCACGTTGTTCCGAAATTTGCACTTACAGTATCATATATACTTTCTTGCATGCGAGGATTGCGAAAGAATAGCATGAAATGAAACGTGTATGGTTCCCATGCATCATACATTTACGAGTCATTCACTGGACAATGTTTAGTCTAAACAGCACTGCATGCCCGCATTATGCATGAAAGAAAATGGATATATTAATTGTTCATGTTGCGTGGCGGTAATTGCGTATATATGCCCCGCAATAATGCCACTTGGAAAAAGGTAACAACTCATTGCACTTTCCGTTACAAAGTCTTGCGTTTTTTTTATTGTTTTCCAAATTTATCGGGGAAGTATCCGTCACTGTTTGTCTTTATGCTGCAGCATGCATGTATACAGTATATATGACAAAATGATTGACCCTCCTGAGAAGTGAGAACCTTTCCGCCATATGGTCGATAAATTGGTGAAAAATCGATCGTTTTTATATATAATTCGAAGCTTTTTGACGCATGCATTAACCTTTTTTTTAAAAAAATTTCGGTCGAATTTTTGGGAAAGAACCTCCGAAAAACCTTTATTTTAACCTTGCGATTTTAAATTGAAATATATATTTCAATATTTCAATTTTTCGGACACCAAATGCATGGAAACCAATCCCGGCCCGAATTGTTTGGAAAAAAATTATGAAGTGAATTATAAGCTTTTATTAGTAAAAGAAATAAAATTCCATATATCAAATATATACACAAAACAACTCCATCATCGACTTCATCAAAACTTTCATTTTCATTGTTTTGTATTCATTGATTCAAATTGCATAAGCGTGCATGTTGTTCCGAAATGTAGCCCATGATGCATATATTTCTAAAAATTGAGGAGGACTGCATTGAGTCGAGTCACACACGCATGTATATTTGCAAGTTGATTGAAGATATAATTGAATACGTTATAGCTTAAATGTTTAAATATCATGCATGCATATTTTAACAATTAAGTAAAATATTACATCGATCGTAAATTATATGCATATATTGAGTTTTCAATAATCGAAATGTTTATCATATATCCCTCAGACATGTATAGTTATAATACGATACATAAACCCCGTATAAAATTTGTTTTTCATCTGCATGATTCATGATTAGGCTAATTACTTTGGGCTATTAAATATATTTATGCAATATTAAATTAATTCGTAAACATAATTTTCAAAAGAAAATAATATATGCAGTATAAAGTTTGAAGAAATAAAATTTGCATGTTCTATAAACAACAAGGATGTTTGCGCTTGCGATGTAGGCTACATGTAACTGCATGCGAAATAACGAAAGAATTAAAATATTTTTATCAGACGTAATATAATTAAAATGATCATGATTGCATTCACATATAGAAGTAAGTTTAGGAAATTTGAATGGGACGGATTAAATTAATGTGTATTTAATATGTATTAACATGTACAAAAATAAAATGCATGCACGCAATGTTCACGTGTATTAACGGACCTTATGCAGAGCCATATATACATTACATATATATACAACGTCACAACGTGTATCACTCAGATTATATACTAGTACAAGCATGTATAGGGGCCTATATACATATCATTTAGGTTTCGAAATGACGGTTTCACGTATATCTCATTCATTTTCTTGGGAAAAATTACTCGGCGACTTAACGGGCACTTAAGTGTTGTTCCATTTTTTTTAATAGGAATGTGTTCCTTAATTCATCATTTTGTATTTTATTCCGAAATATAAATTTTGGAATAAATCCCATTTTTGCTACAGATTGGATTGTTGCAACTAACTGATAATCCATGACACATTACATGCATGTATACATTTTACTTAAAAAAGAACTACTGTATATATACAGTATACTAAATTTAAAAGATTAAGATTTATTCCAGTTATATCAGGATTGCCGATGCATGTGCACCTTTTACATGCATGATGCGTGTGCAGTCCATATACTTTATTTGCATATTTCTTGGTTAGTAATAAGCAAATGCATGCATGCATAAAACAGACAAATTCCATGCATATACTGTATACAAGTTGTACTTTCTGAAACAGGCGAATCTCATCAAATTAACGTCCCGCCAACCAACCAAAATATTTCCCAGCATTCAAATGTGTGTCTTACCTAACATCTCTGCCTGTGCCAAATGCGGCAAATGAAACGCAGCCGGTGCCGCCGTGACGTAGGACGGGAACCGGCTTGGGCCGTGCAGCAGAGGCCGCGAAGCCAAAATGTTCTCGATGGTGAACAAGGAACTTCCGGTTCCGGCGGAAACCAAGTTGTTCGTGTAATATTTGAACTGATTGACCGGATAATACGAGAAAGGGGTCAAGGAAGGGTGATGCTGCAAGCTGTTCAGATGCTGGCTGTGCAGAGCGTTCAAATTGGCGCTGGTGGAAGGCAGCGCCATGCTGGTAATACAAATATTACGGTAATAAATCCGCGGGAAGCAGCCGGTCAATCTCAAGTTTCAATTCGGAGACGATCGAGCTTTCGTTCAATTGCGGCCAGATTGCAGTTTCCGACACATCCTAATTCAGTCCGGTAATATTGGCATCGAACATCGGTAATATCTCAGGTAATGAACAAGGGTTTCGGTAATACTCCGCGATGTCCCGCCTTCGGGATTTAGGCTCCATGACCCATTTGCATGTAATATCTGTAATATGCCTGTAATACGGGATCATGCAACCTTTCCAAAATATATTCCGATAACGTCCAAGTGCGCGGCCAGGCTGAGTACCGCTCTTCCAATCACCTGCACGCAAACTTCGCTACTGGAAAGTCCCAATCGGTAATGTCTATCCTGTTCTCCACGTGATACAGCTTATGCGTAATCTTGTTTCAGTCCACGTAACTCATCACATCGACGATGTTCGTTAAAAGTTCCAAAACCGCCGTTTTCGGTAATGTCGGTAATGAGGCGCTAGCAAATGCGGGGGAGTCAGCGTTCGGCGGTAATACTTCGTCCCGGGGCTGTCACGTGTCTCCTCCTTCGAGCGGGGTGTCACGGGTCATCGCAGTGACGTCCAGACGTCCGATAATGACGGTAATATCGGTAATGGCACTTTTTTTTTCCACTCGTATACCGCGGAGTTGAAATCACGTTCCACGCCAGTCGAATGCGAATGAAGGACGATGCGACTGACCGAATCGAGCGGGGCAGCGTGACGGACCCCCCGCAGAGGGATTAGCCAGGTAGCCAATCAGAGACCGAGTTGGGTAAAGCGCTTTCCGAACACTTCTCGTTTCGGTTAAACGAGCTCATTAAATCGTCCCTGGGGGTCGAGGGCGGTCGATCGATCGGTTGGCTCACCACCGACCAATGGGGAGAAGGAGCTTTCGCGAAAGCACCAACCAAGAGCGAAGGGCGGGGCCTGAGCGAATTCGACGAGGGGGGTAAATCTCAGCTTTAGCGCTAAGCCATCCGCGCGGATTTGGAGAATCGGGGGATGAGAAAGCGGGGTTAAAGTGGCCAATCTGCCTGGGAACAAATCGGCTCGTTAATCGAAATGACGGATTAAGCCAGCGATCCGGTTTGGTGATGCGACGCATGGGGCGGAAAATGAAACGAAGTTGGAACTTCTTCAACTTTTGCATGCGTTATCCTTTCGCTAAACTTAAATCTGAAGTATACATGCATGCATACTGACAAAATGGCTGAAAATCAAGAAGTTAATTCGTTCCTTTTGCACACGCGGGATTTCACGCGACTGACGATTAAATTTAAAAAAGCTACTCGTACAATTTTTGTCCGAGTTCCGCTAAAAACAATATCATGCGCGTGAACCTGTCATGCATGCATGCAGTTAATACGTTTCCAACAAAAATTGTCAATTTTAGATATAGCATGGTATCGAAGGTCAAGCATGATAGATGTTCGTATGTGTGGACACTGTGGAAACCTACATGGTCGTATACGGTAACTGTATGTGTTACGCCCTGCATAGGCGTAGGTAATCGCAAGTTTCTATAAATAATTAATTATACTTTGCGACAGTCACGAGTGTAAAATCGACCGCAAAAATTCACCAAAGCATTACATTGAAGCAGGAGTCTGCCAAAGTAGGGGAGAGTGGGTATATAGGAATGGGACAGTGGTATTTTTTTGCAAATGCAGTTTTGCTGAAGTTTGCCACTTGTGGCGCTTAAGTGCGCCGAGTGGTATAAGCCCCTGCAACAAGCATTCAGTGTATTCTCATGCACCCTTTGGCTAATCCTGAAGCTGGTTTTAGTAAAATTTGCTGAGAAGAAGAATGTGTATGCATCGTATGTATTATGTGGGTAAAGTTTATAGTAGTTTGTATACAGATGGGGTGATCCGGATGAACTTGGGGAATCTGAAGTGTCATTTTAACGTAAAAAGGACAATTCTATTAGTTGATGTTATCATGAAGCTCACCTACCCCATTTCAGTGGGGAGGTAGGGACAGGATGCGTAAAATTTATAATTTCAGCACTGATGTAAGTTCATTTTCCCAAGTTTGTTAGCTAATTTACTTGAAATCGTGTAATTAGCTTTTTCAGCACTTTAATATTATAATTTTGTAATTCTGCAAATAAATAACTTGATTTCCAATGATGCTCAACATGACTATTATTTTAAAAATCATGTCCCAATCCTCCTGCTCAATGTCCCTTTTGTAAAAGCGCCCTACCGATAGCTGCCGGTCTTCTGATAAGGGATTAGTGCATGCTCACGAGTAGTTTGACGTTTACTCGCGAGTGCGATAACATGCATGCACGGATCGTTGCTCCATAGCCTCGAGTCCATGCAAATGAGCACGGCCCGTTAATCTTCTTATATATACGAGAAAAAGAGCGCAGAAAGCACGGTTCTTTGTTTGGACCTTAATCACCGCATACATTCCTTACAAGTAATTGAGGCCACTGTTTTGTTGTTCATTAAGTCTTTCCGTTTGTCTCCATGCAGAATCCGATCCGTTGAAGAGCAGCTTTTAAGAAGAGGTGTCGAGCAGATCCTCGCCCATCATGATGAGCTGTATAGAGTGCCTCGACACCTCCCTCCCAATTAGGATTAGTCGAATGAATGACTGCCTGTTAATCAGAAGGCTCGAAGGTTCTTCGAAAATGCACAAAGTGCAGCTAAATTAAGGGATCATCAGCATCACCTGAAGAACAAAATGAACTCTCGTTCTTTGTCGCGGAGAACAAAAGGCTGGATTTTGACGAGCAACTTGGCATGGAAACGACGATAGACCTAAGTACGTGAAGTTATATAGGGATTAAATGGTTCCCCCGATTAAGTAATTAAATCGATAAACGAACAATCAGCGATGCTGAGTGACGACCGTGAGCCATGACATTTTCTATCTGTTTTAAACTTTATATTCCGACAAAATATATGTCAACAAAATACAATGAACACATTTCATTTTTCGTACCAAAAACAATTCTTGAAAAATTCTCATAGGAATTGGCCCAATATGCTGTATACAGGGTGGTCAAGAAGTCTTCCAAGGATTGTGTATTGCAGTGAAGCTTTGGTGTACTGCGGTGAAGTGATTGTTCAAATTACAATTTTTTGGTTGAAAAGATTAATCAAGTCACGGCTAATGTGACTTCTTAGAAATTTAATCAAGTCACAATTAATGTGTTGCCTTAGACTTCCATTTGTACCGAAACAAACCTTGAAGCAAGAAATAAAAATGCACGAGCTTTACTGTAAAAGGGAATACACGCTTCGCTACAATACACAATCCCTTCATATAGCCATAACTTTTGTACCACCATGTAGCGTATAGCATGCACCAACTTAAAGTTACGTGCAATAATGAATTAGTCGTAATTTTAAAAAGTTTCGGACCCATGAATGCTTGAACTTTATAATTTGTGTTGATAATCCGTAGAAGAGCCAGGTGTCCATAGCTTATGTTATATTCCGTCGCTCCATCTCAATATAATTACGGTAGAACCTCTCCTATGTCAAACTATTTTAGAAACTCTCTATTATAGCAACTCATTCCTGCCCACAAAACCGTGAGTTTTTTGGCTGGCGCAGGCCTCAACTTTGGGAAAATCAATTAAATACATTAGGGTACCTCGTTTGAGGCCTGCTCGTAGCAGCCAAAGGCGCACTGGTGCCTGTGAGAGTACCCTTACAATTTTTATGTTGTTCGTTGTTTTAGATGTTCTACCGAGTTCAAAGCGGAAACGGGCAGTGTAATTGTCAAACCTGCCCAACAAAAGTGATACACATGTACTTGTAATGTGATAACATAACTTAGAATACTTAATTCACTTGTTTCCTATTTTTTTTAAATTGGTTTTCTATTGGTTGGAATTTCAACTTCCCTTATGTGAACTTTCCACTTATGTCACCATGCACCTCTGGTCCCAATTAGTTGACATAAGAGAGGTTCTACTGTACAGTAAAACCTCGATTTTATGACCTAATTGGGACCAGAGGTGTTTCGTATAATCGAAATGTTCAGATAATCGAGGTTAAAATTCAAAACAATAGAAAAACAATTTTAAAAAAATGGGAAACAAGTCAATTAAGTATTCAAAGTTATTTTATCACATTACATGTACACTTTTGTTTGGCAGGTTTGAAAAAATCATGAATCTTCTGTTTCACCATAGTTATTTTTATTTTTTTTTTGTCGAAGCCAAATCCCTTATTTTTTAGTTGAAATAGCTAGGTTATACTGCTACGAGCAGGCCTCAAACTATAGGTATATACCTATATACATGTATTGAATTAATTTTCCCAAGGTTGAGGCCTGTACCAGCCAAAAAACGCACGGTGTGGTCGGCAGGAGCCTCGTGGTGATGAGTTCATATAACAGAGGATTCATATAATAGAGGAACATAATCGAGGTTTTACTGTAGTATAAAGAAATTTAATTTGGATTTATTTTCCTAATGCAATTCTGCGCATGCGCACAGTGCGAAATTGTTTCGACGATGCAGGACCGGAGTGCTGGCAGGCCCTGGGCTCGTAAGGGAATCCTGAGCAAACACCGACGGTGGCCAATATGCTTCAGGGCATTGTTGGCGCTGCGATAATGCGTCCACTTCCGTTCATCAGACGCGACAAAAGCCCCATTCACTCGGAGGTGAAATCCAAGGCGCGAAAGACAAACACCATTTCGCGCCTCTTTAATGGGCTCGTTCACACGGGCCACCTCCCGTCCCCTCGGCCCCATTCTGGAAGCCGTCAAAATGCTTCGATCTGGCCATTGTGTCCAAAGCTGCTTTTCAGCTAGATATGATGGAAAGAAGAAGCGAAAAATCAGGGCCCGGTTTCGAATCCGGGTTTCGTGTTTCAGCAAATACCATTTTAGGAGCGTTCGTTTCCAAGGGCCATTGTCGTGTCCGAGAGCCCAAATGGACCGGAGGTCGGGTGCCCACCACTGCGCATGCGTCGCGCTTCAGGTCCTCTCAATTAATGCAAAACATGCTCGATTCTAATTTAATTGTTTTCCTAAGGTTTCAGATGCGTGTTGCCTCTTTAAAAAAAACTTGCAAATTAATGCAAGTTTTAACCTGCATGTGTAAACATATTGTTTTATTCTTATACGTTGATGCAATAACTGATCTTATATAAAAATAAAATGACAAAATGGAATCACTATAGCGAATATAAAAGGTATAAATACATTGTGTTTTATGATAATCTGCAACTCCATGTACCCACAATACTACTATCCCCTAAAAAGTAGCTTGAGGGCACCATGGCAAAGCAAGATTTTCGTATGGATTGCCATCTTACATAAGGGGTAGCTGTAATAAAGTTTGAAAGCGTGCACAAGTGTATAAAACAATTGTACCGGGGCAAAGATATACTTTGGCTTAAACAGGGCTCCCTCAGAAATTTCATTTTTAACTTCCCTGACTTTTCCAGGTTTAAAAACATTTCCCTGACCAATGATGATCAAAAATTTACTACTGATAATTTTAAAAATTAACATAGTGTACATTTGTACTCGGAAAACGTGGAAAATTGTGCAAATTTGTACTCGGAAAACGTGAAGAATTGTGCAAATTTGTTCTCGGAAAACGTGGAAAATTTTTCAAATTTGAACTCGGAAAACGTTGTAAAATTTTGCAAATTTGAACTCGGAAAACGTTGTAAAATTTTGCAAATTTGAACTCGGAAAACGTGGAAAATTGTGCAAATTTGTACTCGGAAATCGCTGGAAATTTTTCAATTTTGTCCTCAGAAAACTTGAAGAGTTTTGCAAATTTGAACTGGAAAAATGTGGAAAATTTTGCAAATTTTATTCAGAAAATGTGCCCTGAGTTAACCATGTAGAAACATTAATTTTGGAAAGCAACATCATGCATGACTATATACGTTGAATTTCCCTGACTTTTTCAAAATAAGCCATTCTTCCCTGACTTCTCCAGACATTTTCAAGTTCCCTAACTTTTCCAGTTTTTACAGGTCTGGGGGTACTTTGATAAAGCATCATCACCAAATGCTTTTAAGCGCTCTTGTATGATCACAAACGAGTGTAAATCAAAGCAATCACTACGAACATTAGCGCTATGCCGTGCTGCCTTCATATATTTCATTTCGTACTGTTTTAAATCATGAAATAAACTTTGTGTATACATTGTAGGCTTCGTAATCAAGCCAGTATCTCGTGACATTTAGTTCATTGTGTTATAACGCTCTCAAAAGCACGTTTTTTTAGTAGATTTCATGAAAACGTCACGCGATGCAGGCTCATACGTAACAAATCATATTGGCGAGATTTATTCTGTGTAACGAGCTTTATTTCAACTTGTGCACATTAAGCATGTAGCCCACATGGTAACAGCTACATCTGTTGTCGACGCACAGAAGCGCTCAACTGCCCAGTCAAGTGCACTTTGGAGGGACACCCCTTCGGGGTCCAGCTCAACAATGGCTTTCCTAAAGCAAACATTTCATCGATTCATGGTCCAGTATATACTGTATACTGTCTCTCATGGTCGACTTCAAGATCACTGTATGGGATTCATTTTTGGATGAAGACATAGGTGAAAGTTGAGTCTTTAATTCTACGAGACAAATTCGAAAAATATACTGCCAAAATTATAGGCGAAAAAATCATTAATCGTGTTTCCCCATGCATCAGCCGAATCAGCAGACTATACAGAAATTAATTAAAAGTTATTCCAACGATCTAGTTTAAAAGATCTTATATAAAATATATGAGTATATGCTTTTTTCCCAAACATCTTTAAAAATCATGCTATATAGAGCTTAGTTTCCGGATAGGTCGTATTTTGGTGGAAAACATGGTAAGTTCAACGTGAAATGAATGGGCAGTATACATGTGCACTGTATACACTGCAAAGTTTTACAAGTTCAATAAAGCGGGTGAGGAGGGGAGGGGGATGGTATCATTTTTGTTGCCACTCCTATCTCGTATAGACAGGAGTAGACATGTATAATTAACACTTGGTTTAATGGTAGATTTAAAAGGAATGATATCTTGATACCCAGACAAGATGAGTGCAACAAGAAAGAGCTATTCCAGCGGAATACAAGAAAAATACAATAAAATTAAGATTAAGACCCGGCCGTATTTTCAGGAAAACTCGGTATATAAATTACCGATTGAATGCTTGGTTGATGTTATGCTATTTGATTCTTTGGCTAAAAAACATTTCAAGTCAGCAAAATTTCCATTGGACTTCGGACGTTTTTGTAGCCTATCACTCATTTGGCAGAACCCTGGACAGAACCATATACATTCGGGAGGCTTGTACAAAGCATCGTATATAAGCTTCAATGAAGAAGCATGCCTTAGTAAAAAAAGTAACCTTCAAGATATATGGTCGCGTGTCATTCATCCAGGATCCAGAAAAAAACAGAAGTTCAGACAGACTCCATGAATTCCCCGAAGAGTTAGTTCTAAAACTCATCAACGATAGATATCGAAAGTGTTCCGAATTAAGTGCTGGCAACATTTTTGAGACCTTATGAGGCATTTTCAAGAACTTGACGACGTTGCAGCTAGGATGCAAGGATGAATTCACCTAAGCATTGGCGTGCCTCATCATTGCCTCATCATTCGAGAACGAACTCATCGATAACGATGCGAGTTATATCTAATTTAACCCCTGCTCAAAGCTTCAATGGTACGGCCAGATTACGTATACGACGAGCGATGGGGGGAGGGAGGAATGGTGCGGAGCGGAACCAGATGGGGAGCCGCGATCTTGCAGCAGCCCTCCGGATTTCTGAAAAGGGATGACACGGTGCTGTTATGATAGCGTGTTTGCATATGGCGCGTAATTGTATGCATTCCCCACCCCCTTTAAAAAACACTCGTCTTAACGCCCCGTATCCCGTAATAGAGCCTAATATAGTAAATCGAAGCCATAACATCAACCTTTTCCGTAGTGAAAACACGGAACGCACTTATCCGATGGGGAAGATCCTGATCCGCCATGGAAAACACTCGAAATTGGGATGAGCGCTTGCGCCGATGAGACGCTGCATGCGCTTCTACGGCTAATGCAGTAATAAGGTACAAGCCTTCTCACTTTATGGAAATCCGCATTGCGAGGGATTAGGGTCCTCGATGGCAATCCTTTTAAAAGTGCGGGCCACTTAGAGGGACTTACTTCGCGCCTGTTTACCCACGCGGCTGTCTCCCATCGAGTAAGCCGCCATGGCCGATCATCTAGCTCGACTTTTGCGCCCTTGACGGCCTAATAGGCTCAGCACTGCCTTTTCCGATGCAATCGTGGATCTACGCTTTTTCACAATATTCTATGGCAGATCGTCTTGGACATTTTCTTCAAAT
Organism: Megaphyllum sjaelandicum; assembly: GCA_034698745.1. NCBI lineage: Eukaryota > Metazoa > Arthropoda > Diplopoda > Julida > Julidae > Megaphyllum > Megaphyllum sjaelandicum. Next base: position 28,631 of record JAQGBX010000237.1, on the reverse strand, counting down.
ATCGCACATTCGCTTTAGAAGTGCATGACCCAACTCAACATTTTTTTCATTTTTTTTTATAGATAAAGCAAGTTTTAATGCATCGCCATATATTTTCGCAACAAAAAGTATGTTTTATTTTCCAACACTTGAAGAAAGGAGAACTTATAATGCATTGTACAATGAAATGACAATTTGTGAGTTGTGTCACTTCTGAAACGGAGATGCGATATGGAATCTTCGATTTTCCAAAGACAAATCAGAGACTTTCCTGTTTTACGGTATTTCAAAGTACTAGAAATAAAAAATCAGCAATATACATGACATACTCGCATAGTCGACTCCGGTTCATTGGGACAAATCAGGATTCGAACATTGCGCCACACTTATCGTATTACACATGTATATAGATTAAAAGTCTCAGTACAAGTTAAGTTGACTCATATCGCATACTAGACATAAAATTGCTAGAATAAATTCTGCAACAAATACGGTTCCACAAAAAATATTCTACGAATTTACTACTAAGTTTTACAAAATGCGTTTACTTACCAAAAAATGGCGAGTACTCGATCATGTAAAATATGTGAGCAAATAGCCAAGGTATTTTTGGAAAACAATGCAAAGTTACCAAACGACGATCCCTGACCTTAAACTTGCAGAAAATTTTGACTTTCTCGAAATAAATCGGCTCGAAAAAAATGATAACAAATTGAAAAACGTGCGTACTTTTATCGACGTGGTGATTGGTTCCATTTTTTAATGAGTGGAGCGATTGACCCATGCTATTTATAAGCACAGTAGCTAAAGTCTTTGGGTAAAGCGCCGCAGTTCAGAACGCACTGTGGTTCAGGACGAGGCTCAAACATAAAATACATCAAACATACAATGGCGACTTCGAAGCGTAATGATCTCAATCAGCTGTCAAAAATGAGTAAACACGAACTTCTGGACAGGCTTGAAAGACAAAATAGATTATTAACGGACAAGTAAGTTACCAGCACGAAATTCAGTCATGGTTAGCATTATGTCATCGTCAACTTTTGAATGTTAATGGAATGCGTCGGCTGTTCGATGCATATATATTCATATTCAGTTGGTATTAAAGTCGAGGAAAAAGTTTGTTTTTTAATATATTTTCAATAGAAAATTTGTAGCAAAGCTACCAGACAAAGGACATAAAATTCGTTGCCAAATAGCTCGTCTGGAAAAAGCCTTATCGCAACATGTCGATATCGACGAAGCCGCGAGTTTATTCCAGAAGCTCGATCTTGACCAGCACAAGGTTCAAGACTGTCAGGTAAACTTGCCCGTTATATAACGTATAATTAACATCATAACTGATACTTGGCAATTCTGCCCCATTTAGTGCTAATGTGCTTATTCGATGTCGCATACTTAAAATCGAGGAAACATTAGTTTGCTTTGTCAAACGTAAATTTTAATACGTACGCGAGCCATTGAATCTGAGTTGTTCTGGTCTTTACATACTTTACATTTAATTTACCCGTTTCTCTACAATAATAACCACTATTCTTTTAAGGTCCTGAAAAGCAATGAAGATATTCCCGAGTCTTCAAGCGTCACTTCCACGATAACGGCTGCCAATGGTACGATTCTTAGCGAGCAGTACGAAAACGTCCTAAATGCACGCAGTGAACTTATTAGGAATGTGAGCGAATCGAACGCAAGTCAAGGGACGTTTGTTGATAAAATGACACAGCGTTTGGAGCCAGAAAGTGGCAGGCCTGCACATCTTTTATATCATTTCAGACCCAACAGGTGATAAAAATAGATCTGAGCAGGTATAGGAATAGAAGCGATGGGTAGTAGGTTATCAATCACCAAAAACCTGGGAAATCTAATTAAGATTGACCTAAGAGGAGCAACTTGTAACCCCCCCCCCCATTAAGAGGTTACAAACTCATATGGCCTCTTTCCCATTGCCAATGTTCTGAATCTCATCTAAACCTTCAGATAAACTGATTTTTCTGGAATCTAAATGTGACTAGATTCTCTCGTCTTGCACCAGAGAACTGCGCACCATGAAGGCTACAGGTCTGGTTCCGAATACTGCAACCAGAGATAAGCCGAAACAGTGGTATGAAACTGCAGTCACTCCACCACCAGCCAAATTCGATGAAGCACAGCTGATTCCACTGAAAGATTCCTACCAACTCGCGAAAAACCATGAAGAAAAGTTGATGGTACTAAGCAACACGTTGTGGAATATTGAAATATTATTATAAACTCATGTAAATTATACTCCACTTTTCCTCGCAGGAACTGACAATAATTCAAGCCACCGAAAAACTTGGCCTCTCAGCGTATCCTTTGTTTTTCTAAGGCATTTGTAAAGATTCCCAGAGAAAGACTGCACATCCTGTCCTTTCCTTAACTGTTTTTCAGGTACAGAGGCATTGAGGAAGTTCAAAGCTCGGAGGAAAGTCTAAGCCAGGATGAAGACTAGCATATTTCCCAGTTCATTTATATTATTTATAATTAAATAAATTATATTTTCACCAGCTTTACAGGAGTATTTTGTTACATTTCCTGATAGAAATTCCAATACATTTTTAAAATGAATCGTACAATATAGGAAAACAAACTCATGATTTTCATGACATTGTCAAAACAATGAAAGCCTTGTGCCTACAAAATAAAAATTATGGCAGGTTGCACATTATCAGTTCTTGCTATACCACAAGAGAATGTGCGACAACGAAGCAATACCAAAAGTCATTTGTGGTAATAAAAGGTATCGAAGTTAGGTAAAATGATGTGATGTATTCGTATTAGAAACAAGATCAGTTAATATACATGTATGTACAAGGTCATCTTGCCAAATTCGCTTCTATAACGGTAAATTCTTATGAGGCTCTGGAATTTATTGATGACGTCCCACATTCATTGCCGCCTCGTCATCAAATCTTGGTGAGCAGCAGAAAAAACAGTCTTGGCAAGATTCCCTTTGGACATGCAATGACCTGGCTAGGAATGCACGTGAATCGACCAAGAGTCAAGGGACGTCAGACACTAGGCAGCATTTTGAGCCAAAAACGTTAGCACATCCCTGTATCACTTCAGGTGCTATAACTGTATAAAGGGTTTAAAATAACTCAGGGGAAATGCTGGAAAGGATACATAGGATGAATCTCAAGGTGAACCTGAAGCAAATTGCAACTTTAGTGCAAAAATCTCATAAATTGCAGACTTATTTTGGGCATACAGATTCATTTTTGACAAACGTTGCACAATGAATCTCTTCCTAACACGGCTAGAATAGCTCAAATCTTTGGGTGTACTTTGATGATCAGATAGGTACTGATAAGCGTACTTTCCCATCATTTTTTGTGCAGTCATGCATACAAATTGCGATAATTAACAATTTGGATAAAACGATCAAAACAGATAAATCTTTCTTGGCAATAAAAAATAGATATTACTTGGGAATATATAACAAACTAATCTTGTTCGTAGTTACACTAAAAATAACACTAATATCATAAAAATATCCCATTTATGCATTTATCCTAAGATTTGATAAACTGACATGACATACCAATTTTAGTGGATCAGACTACCAAAATTCCAAATAATTGATTTTCCTCGATTACAAGTGAATTTTTTACTTACGCAGACAAAATTGCACCACAAAGATCAGTTCCATACTGCCAGTCTCAAAAACACCAAAATTACAGATACACTGTTATGAGCGAAGTTCAATGAAGCATGTCGAATTCCACAAACAGGTTTCTACACACTGACCTTGTGTAGTCATGGTTTCACTATACCCCGCAGAAACTGCAACAAGCATATGAAGTAATGGTGATCTCCATGAGGCATAATACATGCAATATTCCTTGGCCCCCAAGAGCTTTCCTGGGAGATTTCAAAACAGCGATGAATTGCTCACCCAGGAAAACTAGTATTTGTCCAGCACAATTGTACCTCAGTTATCTGTTGATATTTTTGGGGAGATGCGATTCTAGTTAATAATAGCCCAGCCCAATGAATCTCACATATGCAAGCATATCTCAAACATGTTTTTCTTAAACATGCAAGCATTCATATGCTGGCCAAAGTATCACCAAGCCAGAGTATAGATTAAGTATTGTATTGTGGTGCTATGAAGACAAGATTTAGTTACTGCATTATTTTTATTTTATACAGCAACTGTGGTATCTTTCCAATGAAACCATATCGTTCATTAAGATTTCAGAAAGATCCAGGGCTTTGGTTTCTGAATTCCTTCAGACATGGTGCAATATGTTGAGCATTTTCTGCACGGGTAAGAACTTCAATAAAAAGTTTTTAATATAAATCAACAGTTTAAAAACTACTCCTTTATTGAGTTCTTTCTTAAACCAATGTTTCAAGAAATCACACTTCCCAGTTTATGTAAAATTAAAAATGGAACTTGACAAGAAACAAGTTTGAACAATTTCCACATTAACTTATTTTTAACAATGAACTGGAAAGTTTGCTTTATAAGTGCAAATTATTCTACATCTTATTTAAGTATATACCTTTGCAGTTATGTTTTATTACCATGTGAAAATGGACCATTTGCAATGCTCTTAACCACAGAGGTTGAGAAGTTCTTCTTTATAAGTGAGTGGCAGTAGAGTGATAAGTGCCACAAAATCCTACTAGGAAAGTTAACCGTCATCATAGTGGAGATTAAAAGTACATGGAAAACTAATCACAATGTACCGTTGAATAGAAATGGCGTAAATGCTTCCTTCGTTTTGATAAATTTTACGAGTTCATTATTTAGCATGAGGGCACAGCGACAAATACAGGCAAGCACGGCGATGCTGCATTAAGGATTTTTAATCAATCATATCAAGTTAGTATCAATTGCAAAGACTGTAAACGTATGCCCAAAAAGAGAAATCACCTCAAAAAATTGAAAATTGCTTGTGGTGCTTAGTTTGACGAGACACTCCCCTTAAAGGTGACCGGCAATAGCCGGACAAATAAGTTACCAAATTGCTTTTCGAGGGGGGACAAGGCCATATGACGCATTTTCAGTTCCTACCCCGCTCGAGTATGCGATACTAACAAATCACAGAGCATTTTAATGACTTCCAAAAAACTGTTTACAAAAAAAAAATTGCTAGCGCGCTCAAAGACAGTGGACAGATGACTACTTTAAAGGAACTTTTTTTTTCTTTTTATAGCATAGCGTTATTAATAAGTTGAACAAATTTCAAGAAATTAGTCAAAAATCATTGGAGGAAGAGCTTACAAAACGTTTTTATCATTCAAGTTGTATATTTTTCTGATTTATTCCAATGTCATTGTCTCGCAGGACGACAGGCGGAGTGGTCATCGTATTCCTGAAGATAATGTTATGCACTAGCAAAAAAACCTGTTTAGGTGCGGTCCATGGCTCGCAGCTGACTCTCCACAGACTCCTCGCTGGCTTCAGCTAAGTCCGTCGCTTGGATATACTTGGCAACCCCCACCAAACTCTTCTTTAGAGCGTCAAAACTGCTAGAGTACAACATCTTCTTCTTGACTTTGGCAGTGTCGGGGCACCTGAAGAAAAGCAAAAATAACTTGAAACTGCCATCCCAATTTAGAAGTTTTCGCAACCAACTTTCAATATATACATTAGCACTAGATAATTTGGTAGTACATGGTAGTGCATGTTTTTCAAATTCCAAATGGATACGCACTTACCAAGATAAAACGAGGTAATTTCGGGGCAGTAATCTGGCATAGAGATGACCAAGGTTAATCAGCCAATAACATGGCTAATCCTAGAATTTCAATTCAATGCTTTACCCTGCAGTCAGTACATAGTACCATTTGCTTTTGAGAAATCCTGAGTGAGTAAATAGTGGAGCAACCTTGGGGAACAACTTGCATAAAAACATCTCACTTGACTGAATGGCCCAACACAAGTGTCATTTTAGATAATGCCAACATGTACCATCTACCTGGGGGTTGCTATCAAAGCAAGACAAAAGATGAGAACTCGCGCACCTGTGCCATGCCAGACAAAAGTACATGAGGGTAGCAATCACAGTGCAATCTAGAAAATGTTTAGAAACTGTAGCAGTGTCACGAAATATTCCAGACATTCCACCAAGACAATCCATTTCCAGACTCATTAGGTATTCTGTTTGCAAAACAAATCCCAGTTTTTCCACTTATTCTAGCAGATTTCTCAGTCACAAAGGTGTTTCTTTCACGAACACCACATCCTGTGTTTGCAACCCTCGCAATGCACAGGAAGCGCTTGCAACCCCTGGTAGTTTAATGTGTCCCCTCCTGGTCGCAATGGATGGGCTAATCTGATAAGCATTTGCCAATATGCCGTGAACAGGAGGGTATTCTTCAATGTAGAGGACAACTCCACACTTACCAAAAAAAAGTACTCAACCCTTGACAGTTGAGCAATTTGCCATAAGCAAAGAAAACACTTAACACAAATTACATTTGTTCATGCCACTGCAGGTGCAACTTACCAGGACATGAGAAATAATTTTTGCTTCTTGCTGCCTTCCGATGTGCCTTGACATTGGTGGGTGTACTCAAAGTCGAAGACGCCATATCGACACTCACCGGTGCCTCCTTGCTGGATGTCCCGCAGGAAGTCGCTGTAGGTGCCGTTCCTCTCGCCTAGCGCCTCTACATCAATCTGTCTCTCGTCTTTGATGAAATACACCACATATCGGTACTTTTTGTCTTTTTTAATTTCTTCAAATGTAGTTTTGCAGGCATCTGCCACAGTGACTCCCGAAGCCTGAAAAAAATGAATACTTAATTGGAAAACAGCTTGAATAAACCAAGTTAAGGTATAAAACGTTCTCAGCATATCAGATTGGGTACAGATTACATAGCACAATATTTCCAAAACGTTTTGCTCAAGCCACATCAGCAATACTCAGATAAGCGCAGGAAAAAAAAACTGATTCTGATCTAGTGTGATACAATTACTGAAGCCTCCATTGTGCTCTATACAATGACAGTAAAAACACATTGCTAATCTTGTGAGCGAAGCATACATCACGTTTCTTCACAGACTGAACCTACACTCTGCATTCATAAAATTGCATTCTGGTGGAAAAACCACGCTCTTTTCACAAAAGTAATGAGCATTAATCGTCGATGTCTATAAGGCTATTTAGCGGTGGTCAAATATTCTTTTGGTTATTGGCACATCAGAGTTGGTAGTGGTGGTGGTGGTGGTGGTAAGAATTTGAAACAAAGGAAGGGCAATCGCGGCCCTCATCTACAGTGGTTAAAAACAAAACAAGCTAGCCTGGTTTGACGTTTTCTAGAATAATCCAGGTGAAAAGCCTCATTCTGGCCTTCATAACTGGTGCAAACATTTATAATAAGGCAATACATTTTCAACGGAGAAGCATTTTTACACACACGTTACTTTATTGGAGGAAGTTTTGTGAATTTCCATTTCCATTATTTGCCTTCGTTATCTAGAGAAACTTTTTTTTTTGTAAATATTTGATTCAAAGCGCAAACTTATTATATCTCTGAAAAACTTCCTGTAGTGAAAGGATATCTCAACAATTCCAGTCTAATGTTTCATTAGAAAATATTGCAATTTTGAATTCAAAAGAAACGAGACATGTCAACTTTTGAGTGTGGTGACGGTAACAGTAGTTTCCAAAAATCGTGGGATCCCTGTCGGGGATGACGTGACGTTACCAAACCGATAAAGAAGGCAAACAGGGCGAACGAACTGACAACTGAGAACCGTTAGGAAATCGCCGAGCCAGTTTTCACAACATGCTGCACCGCACCAGACATGGTGACAGGTAACACGTCGTATTTTTTGTAAGTGGGGAGGGGAAGCGGAGATGACATTTATAGGACGTCTGTCAACCGAGACTCAAGAAAAAATGTGCATCACAGGATAAGACACCGATCCTGGTTAGGAAATGTTTAACCTTCGCCTTAATTTCTCACCGTACGTAATTGTGGCACGAGTTTCAGGGGTGTTTATCGCGCAGGAAACCGAAGAAGCAAACATCCAAGCAAACATCCAATAGTTGCAACGTTCACACTTTACAACATAGTTATCGTCGCAGAGCATTCGGAAATACGATTTCCCTCCCTTTGGCAAATTACTTGGAAATAGAAATTAGGCTGAAAAGTTGGTAGCAGTCTGTCGAGAGAATGTTCATAGAAACCTGTAATTTCAATGTCTGAACCGGTCTGAACCCAAGGCAGCAAGTGCCTCAAACTTTTCTCAACGGTTTTCGCTGTCAGGCGCAAAATAACTTTGCTCATCGGTTGGGTCCTTCTTTTTAAATATGAACTTTGTCAATAGCGAATGTGAGCTCCACCCATACATGTTGCAAAACGATAGGACAACGTCAAACACCTGTATGCAAATGAAGTTACTACGCCATCCCTGTCTGAAGAATATAGCATGTGTTCTCCGAACAGCTGAGCATAACAAGACGAGAATTTTGGCTTCAATTTATGCTGATTTATTAACTCACATCATCGCCTATTTAAGTTATTAATTGATCAATTCATAATCATAAGTCTAAAGGGCAATATGAGAACAAGAGTCGCTTCTAAAAAACTTACAATTACATTTTTGCTTAGTAATTTGTCTAATAGGTAGTTGTAGCCTACTGCTTGAAAGATAAGTTCTAACGGATTCAATTTAGCTTGTTAAATGGTTAGTTAGAAGTTGAGGTGACCACACAAAAAACTGGGTACAAGCATCAAACGCAAACAATGGATTTCATTGTTAAATAAGTCACCAAACTGCAATTTAAATGTATTCTTCAATTAAGCTAATTCTAATGATAGGTTGCTTGAATTCACAGTAAACTTTGAACCAATGCTTTGCGAAAATCCCTTATTGTAGGATTTCTCATTTGACAAAATAAAAATAGTATCCATCGTTTTAAATTAATACTTCACTTCAGACAAAGGTTCCAGCGCATGAATCGTACCACGAAAATCTCAAAGCGTTTGAAACCCCTAGCTCTCTGGCGAATGACGTCACATGTGACCTATCAAATATTCGACCATCCTGGCAATCCATGTTTTGATATCTCATTCTGCATCCCGTTTTTTTTTACTACATTGTTGGATAATTTTATAAAGCTGAAATTTCTCGATGAACATCGTACATTCTAAGCATTTTAGACAGTTGGTAAACAAAATTACCAGGAACCTTATATATCGCATTGTCTTCTGGTGATCAATAGTGCGAATTGTTTCGGCTCAATGAAATTTGGAAGACATACGCCTCAACAGTTTCAAATTTAATTTTCCTTTTCAATTCGTAAATTTTCCTATACCAACCCATTAATGCGGTTTTCATCCCATTTTTCGACTTTCAGGTCATTATAATAAGTGAAAACATGTTATTCCAATTATTCTTCGATATCTGGAAGTTTAACGGTAGAACAAACCCTGAATAAAATATGACCGAAACGTTTTTTTTTTAGTTCTTGGAATTTATTACTTCAACAAAAAATCACTCGCACAAAAACTCAGAAGAATGTCAGCACTATTCTCGCGTTCTGGATAGGTCAGTTGGTCATTTTGCGACAGCTGTTCGCCCCGCAAAGCGCGGTGACAAGTCAAACGGACACGCAGAAATTCGAAATCTGCACAATTTCGGAAGGGGTTTTGACAAGGGCTAAGAAGAACTACATGTACTGGAAATCGTCACCCTCAAAGCGATAAAAAAGCATAACTGTGGCCCCAACGAGCCAACATCGGTTGAGGGCAAGCCATATTTGGAAGGGCGGTTATTTAATAATAACCATACACGTATGACATTACAGATTATGTGAAAAAGCGTGTAAAAAAGGAAGGCTGAAGTCACGCAAGTATGTGGGCATGTACTGTTTTTGGCAGTTTGCCCGAGCAGCCAATCGAGACACCGGTTGATTTAAAAGCCAGTTGCGGGTCCCAGAGGCAATGCTTCTACTTCGACTTTGCCATTAATAAGCGACCGAATCAGCTTATTGTCGAATAAACAAAGCTGGTGGTCTATATGACTGAGAAAAATCAATTTCGAAATTTCCATTGGGCTGAGATCGAAAACTACCCATGCCGATGAAACCAAATTTAACACAATGTGCTATATCCAATGAATCACAATAAATGCCTAGCGCAACCGGACATTGCACTTAAAAGATGGAGCAAAAAAAAAAACATTCCGAAACTAATACTAATTGCTCGCTTAGGTTTTCCACAGCGACGCCAACCTTGATTAAAACCGATCAACCAGACAATGATTAAATTAAGGTGGTTGATACGGTGGTGAAATCCACATAACCATAGAGCCGCTATTTGACATAAATTGCCAAGCAGACAGCCGAACAGTTAGGTTCCTAATCGCACGAAGAACAACTCGTATCCATCCCAGGGATAAATTCAGAAATATTAATTTAAGCCTGCAAATGAAGACGGTTCGTCATTCCCTTTTCCCAAAAACCTTCCCTGTTGATAGATGGCGTCAACTGACAGTCGAGTCCCGTTATGTAAAGCTCATCCAAGTGCTTCGAGCAAAGTTCAAACTAAGTTCGATGTCGAAGGAAACCACCTGAGCTTCGACAATGAAGCAAACAGGGGCAAAACCTCGCGTTATAAATACGCCGAATGCAATTTTATCAAATTCAGATGCAGCAGGATACAGACATCCCCGGAAGGCTAATAACGCCATTAGGTTCATTTCCTTTCGACGGTGAAGCATGAGCAGAATGCATTTTCGTCAAGTTTTATTTCGCTTTCTAGCGCTCTGGATTCCTATTCTGAGCTGGGATTAGAATTCCGCCAGTATCGCTTCCAGGTGATAAATGGCTAAACGTGGGGGATGAAGTCATTTTTAGGCAAAAACTGCGACGAATGCATTTTTGCCAAGTTGAAACCCACGTTATCGCGCCTCGTGTTCGCATTCGGGAGAAAAATCCGACGGAGTTGGCATTTCCGAAGACGCGGCTTTCCGGTAGGCAAGTTTCGGCCGGGGTCAACTCCGGCCAAGGTCAAGGGTCACCCGAGGGCATCCAGTCGGATCGGCGCCTCGGCCGCGTCCCGCCCCCACGTCAGGCGTTTCGCGTGGAAGAGCTGGCATTTTCGGTGCAAAAAAAAGCGCGATAAACGGGGGAAAAAAAAATAAAAAAAAACGGATAACAAAATATACAGGCAGATTTTGCGGACGGCCCCCGTTTGCGAAATCGAATTTTTCATTGTGCCTCCTCGAACGATCCGTCAATGACCACACTAGGCCTAACGCTTGACGTTTCGTCGCGAGTGACACATCGACGCTCGAAAATGCCATCGATGGAAGAAATTTTTTGTAAAGGAGCGTCCGTTATCGGCACTTTTATCAAAACAAAAAGGTACACAATGGCAAACACAAAGTCCAAGTTGTGCACACCGGCATTCCGAGAGGTGAAGCTCGGACGGGAGCACGGCTCAAGGCGATTTCGGGAGCCAAAATGCTCCCAAACGCGCCGGCCGAGTGGGTAGGGCGGGCGCGCACTCCCAAACGCGCTGAAATAATATATCCTTTTTGATATTGTCAAAAATGGGTTTAGGCCTATATAGGGTAAAAACAAAGATGGCGCCCCCGGGGGGGAAGCAGAACCGCCTTTTCTAAACGTAAAAGCGGCGTGGAAATACGCTCGCTAGGCCGCCGGAACGCGCGCTACACGAAATATCACGAAATAAGGAATAAATTTCATACCATCTCGTCACGGGAGCGAAATTGCTTCGACACAAGACTTCACGTTAGCTCGTAATGGCAACTCCAACGGTAAGCGACTTTCGCCGTGAAAAGGGTGGCTAGCTATGAAGCAGAATACAATCGCACGGACTGTATTCATGCGCGCATGTTCCAAGCGGCGGCCAATCAACGTACGGGAAGCAAAGATGAAGCTCGTTTGGGACGCTGACGGCGCCATCTACATACTCCGGCCATATTAAAAACTTGAACCTTGTACTCGAACTGTCAGCTGAAAAAAAAAAAAAAAAAAAAATTAAAAACACGTTTAATTCTTATCGTGATTTTCTGATGTTGCATGTAGCAGAAATGAACAAATAATTATGCATAAAGAAATTTATTTAATTTTAAATGAATCATGCACTTAGAAACTTGATGTACGGTAGCTAACAATACCAGGGTCAAAAATGGATTAAATTGTTATTGGTGTATTACAAACAATTAATACGCAAAAAAATTTAAAAATTAATCCAAAAGATACGTCTACTTTGTAATTGCTACCTTTTCATTCGCGTTGGAAGAAAGCTTTCAAAACACTCTAGCTTACAAATTGAAGTTTTGGTGAATTGTTGATTAAATTTTTTGAAAAAAATAATGAGAGAAGATCCGTAAAACCAGATTAATAAAAAATCAATTTAAAATTTTTAAGATTTACATGTACAGTATGACGATGCGAATTCTCGTTTATACGCACAACATTGATTACTTATGGAATCATTTTGAACTACATGTATTTCTTTATAAAATCATACGTCCATTGCCGAATTATATTTGCTAAGATTATGAGTTCCCACAAAAGCCTTATTTCATACCAAAATATTGCTTTTGAGCATGACTAAATTATGCAAAACGTCGTTTTTTATACTAACAACAAAATAACAGACTTGAAATTTGTTCGTTCAAAGAACGGGGAGAAACTCGAACTAGTTATTAACGCATTCTAATAATAAGGCAACAAGTTACATTTTCTTACATAAAAAAATCCACATTTTGTTCAATTTATCAAAAAAACTAAAAATTTGAAATTTGCATGAAAATGCAATAAAAGGCAAAACCACTAAAGTAAGACTCCCAAGATGGCTCCTGACTCCCGCCTTTTCGCAAAATTCGGCGTCAGCGTTTATCGTTGCTGCGATGACATTACCGGTGGGAGAACGTTCCAAAGCCCACTCAGTCTTTCGAGAACGTTCTAATTTTAGTATGAACTGTTCCACGGTCGCACCGGCGTAGAATTTCGTAAGGGAGGCACGCGGGTGAGCATTCTTGTTCGGGAACTACTTTTTGATGGCGTGAGTGAGCAGCGGTGAGTCACCGCGCGGTGGTGAGGCCGTAGCGTCACGTGGCCTAGTCCAATCATTGACGGAAACTCTAGGATATTGCCTTTTAAGGGAATGCATGGGAGCATTAAGTCCTGGGATTATGCTGGTTGGGATGGGGACAGCTGGGTTGGACCGAAATCTCGTCACTGCGCAGTTGCATTAAAAATACGCGCAACGAGGTTCTTTCGAAATTTTTCCAACATAATCCAGAATGGCATTTCCTCAAATTTTCGCAAATTCTTTGTTGCTCATCTCCGATATGCCCTACCGTCACGCTTGCCTGCTTCGCTGCCAGTAGTTAAATTGAGCCACTTATCCTCCAAGAAAAAAAACACGTTAATTTTTGATAAAGCTGACAATAAAAAGAGAAATGAAAATGTTTCCAAAAAAATTCAACAAGTTAGAATAAGCCATTATTGAAAGGGAATTTTATAATTTTCTAAAAAAGTGTAAAAGTAATAAGTAAAAGCCAACAATTTCTAAAATAGGAAATTGTAAAATTTAATGGTTGCATGTTTTCAAAAATTGAAACACGAAAAGTATTATTGATTACATACGAGTTTTCACGAACAGAAATATTTAATGTATATCCAATAATGACTCAATTCCACAAATAAAATTGCAAAGCTAAACGAGAACACCATTCCAGGTTAACAAGAGTTTTCACCATTATCCTCCTTGTCCATGAAAAAACATAAAATCATTTAAAAAGATACCAATACGCCCAACCTTTTTTTTAATTGCAATGATTAAAAAAATTCACTCGAAATTTTATCTAAATGAATCAACACGAACGCCGTTTATCCAAAATTATAACAATAGGTAACTAATGAAAAACATTAAAAAATATATAAAAAAACCGCTATTGGTAGACTCAAAATGCATTTGGAATTCTCCAAAAGTTGCATAAAAGTCAATATATTCTTTAGAAGTGAATCAATTTGAGAAAATTGTCTAAAAGACTGAATAAAATACCATGCCAGTTATATGAAATGGTAGCAGTTTTAAAAAAGCACAAAGAATAATAAATAAATTTCCACATTTTTGTCTGATGATAATGGAGATAAACTGAGTAAGCTTACTCGTCATTTTTTTATCTAAGCAACGTAACGTCATTTTGGAATAAATATCAGAATCAGATAACAATAAAACATGGTGTTTCCAGAAACGAAACAAGAACAATGTCATTATTGAAAACAATGAATCAAATTCCATAAATGTTTATGAAAATGAAAATAAAACGTTTCCAGAGAGAGAGAGAAAAAAAGAAATAAGAACTAAACGTTTCGAAAACACAGAAATAATCATTATATTTTGTTCTTACCTCTGTTTTCGGAAATGACAACAACAACAAAAAATACTAAAAAGCTATACTGCGCTTGTATATACTGACGTTATAAATTTTTTGTTACCATAAAGCATTCTAAACAAACAAAGCATTCTAAATCGATATTTGAATGCTAAAGATAAAATGCTTTTTCTGTTTTTAAAAAGGCTTTAAAAACGCTTCAATATTTCAAAAACAAAACTTTTCTCTAAAAACCCAACACGTTTCCAGTGGCCAAAATAACGAGATTCATTTCAGAAAAAAAAATACTAAATAATAAACATGCCATTTTCCCAAAAATGTTAATAAAAGTCGAGAATTTATCCACTAACTTTTTTGTTAATAACATAATCAAAGTTTTAAGAAACAATCAGTTTTGAACACCACCACTGTCCACCAGGACACTCAATCCAACAACCTTGTTATCAAACAATCGCCTATCGTTTATTGAACGCTAGCTTGTTCTGAAAAACAATGTTGAAACTTGAATTTAAGCGCAAGCATGAAATAATCATTCGATGACCTGTTACGTACATGTAGCAATAGATCACACTAAGCTGCCATAATCTTTTTTACGAATTGTTCCATATCGCCATAAAAGGTTTGTGTTAGCAGTATGTGTGCTAGCGAAAATCTCATTGGTGGTAACAGCGGATTAACACTCAATTCGATTATAAAAAATGTTTCCCAATGTTGAAGATAGAGGAAACCGTTTTTAGGGTAACAGCTCAATATACCCGTCCCTATCGTATATTTGCGATGACAATGGACGAAATACAAAAGTGGAACAATGGAAAGCATGTTTAATGTCAATGTCACACAATGAGCAGCATACAGCGTAATCTATAGATAGGCGTGCTGAAATGCTCTGCCATTTGGAATGTTTATGTGCATTCTTTGACATACAATACTACAGAACGCTTCTGTGGATGTCCCAACGAGAGAGACGCCATTGTTAAACCAACGTTGTCAACTAGCAACCGACAGGAATATTTATAACATTTGTCAGAAAATCGAGGAATAGTTAGCGATTCTCAAGTCGTGTGAAAGGGCTTCCGAGAAAAAGCATAACAGTAGTCGTTTATTTGACATACAGTAGCGACCAATTTTGCGGGAAATTTTATAAAACTTGTTGATAAAAATGGGGCTTTTCTCAACATATTTTTCGCCACTTCTCATAAGAGGCGACAAATTTGAACGTTTCGCAAAATATTTGTAATTTTTGCTATAAACATATGTGCAACTTGAAGTACCATGCTCACAGAAATATTTGCGACCAGTTGGAAATTTCTGCAAAAACACGTACATAGGACAAATTATTTTTCCGCATTTTTAGAGATCACAAATTTAAATGAAATGCTTGGCGCTTGATTTTTAATTTTCTCCACGAGGTTTTATGACTTATTTTAACACAAAAAAAGGCATGTAGTTTTTTCCATTGCAAATCTTAACTTTAGGTTCAGCAGCCAAAATATAGACGTTTCATTTTTAAAGAAATACAGTGCACATGAAAAACAGGAAAATGTGATTCTTGATGCATATGCTAGGAGCTTCATGCTTGCAATTAGAAATACTTTAAAAGACAAATTATAATATAAAAAAAGCTTTTCAATAATCGACTGCCATCAATATATTCATCCTCATTGCTTTCACTGTCCAAAATTTTAGACTATGAGTGGAATAAACACATAATTTTAAAAAAAACTACATCTCGTACTTCGAAAAATACAGTAAATAAAGAGACTGAAATCTGGCAGAACAAATAAAGCAAATGGACCTTATGCAGCGTTGCATATGGGGCTATATTATGTGATATTTTCGATGAATCAATAACTAATAGAACGTGCCTCGGCAATGCCTCCGTGTAATGAAATGTCACGTGATATAGGCCTGCTGACGAAATCTGCATAGCAGCATAAGGTCCATTAGAGAATTCGACAGAACTTAGCTGATAGAAAAAGTTGTTGGCTCTTAGTCTAAATATTACGCTGTTGGCTTTGCTCAGACTCAAATTTACTTTTCTAAAGATTAGGTTCACTCGTTTTGACTGCATGGGCAAAACAGAGCCAACACCAATCGCTTTGACAGCATTCATAAAAATATAAGAATATTAATTGAGCTTATTTAGAAAACTATTGCACAAGAAGTTGAAATTCGTATAATCGTATTATCTGTTTAATTGCAATGCATGCACATGTTAAAAAAGCAAACTCTTCCCTACATGAACTCTGGAATAGGCAAAATATAACTTAATCAATATTTAATGCCAACAGATGTCATTTGGAAACTTGCAACAAGATGTGCAGAGGAAATTTAATAAAAATATGTAAAACGAAATTGTCTATTCTTCCTAAGGATGATTAAATACAAGTATAATATAACTAAAAACTAACATGAGGCAAAATAATAAATATTCACTTTCAGATATTTGATTCAATGGGAAATTTTGCTGCTCATATTCAAAGAATTTTTTATTTATTTCTGGCCGATCCAGAAATAAATCTTCCAAGATCAATCATAATTCTTAAATTTTCTGTAAAACAAATCTTAAAAAAATGTTAAACATTTAAAAACTTCATTCTTACATTAAGATTCTAGCCTACAAATGAAATCGTGAATTACCATAACCTTTGGTTAAATTCTTCCTCGATTTTCATTGACTTTTTAAAAAAGCAAAATCTCTCATTACAATAATACTAACAAATATTCCATGTCACTCTCGTCTCTGCCTCCATGATTTTAAAGAATAATTATGATGTGACTTCTTAGTTCGATATTGAGTTATGTACACACTAACCAACTCTGTGGTTCTATATATACATTTCCCATAAGACTTATCAGGGGTCTCTAGGCCGTTGGCTGGCATAACTCATAACGAAATGCTCTAGTCAATGGCAGTAAAGATTCTCTGCTAAACTTATGATTGGTGTTTCTATGTTTAGCTCTTAAAATCAGAACATTTGGTGGAATGAGCATTAATTTTACGCCAGGTACTCATGTATACAGTGTATTGGCTAATAAATAAGTTACTTCTTTGGCGGTAGCATGTTTTTGTTGATCAAAATTCAATTGTCTAGAAATAAGAAAAAAAACTTTTGTAAAAAGATATAAAAAATACAAATTGAGAAATTTTAAGCTTCGACAATTTTGTGAAATAAATGGGAGTTTGAAATAAATTCTCTACAGGGCTTGGCTTCACAGTCAACAAATGAATATTAAGATTATAAGAACGAAGAAAAAGTTTCAACCTGCTTTCAGCACAATAATCGGATTGCACCATTATCTGCTCCTAGGAGCAGAAGGCGGTTCTGTGGCAGCACTGTAAGGCAGGTCAGAACACCCTTGAAGGTATCAGATCGCAAACGAGTGCTGGAAAATGACGCCTGAAAAAAAAACCAAAGACTTGTTCTCAGCGTGCTTGTTATTTAAAAATAAACATTTTCAACAAATTATAAATTAATACAAGATTTAATCCATAGCATTGAAAAAATAAGTCAAACAGCAAAGAACTGAATAGGAGAATATGTCAGTTCAATAGGATCCAAAGAAAAACTGTTTAAGATACAGTATTTTCTCAATACTTAGTTAAATGAGAAAAAATGTGTTTGCTTGGTATAAAATAAAAAGTCAATGTTAAGAAAATCGAGGAAAAATACTAAATTGTGTTTTGTTATACAGTAGCATTGTGAGACATATAAGAAAAGTGAGAGTTCATGAAAAAACGAAAAGAATGCTGAAAACATAGTTGACCAAAAAAATGGGTAATTGATACTAATACATAGTTAAGATATGAAAATTGTAACAATTATGTGAAAAAATGTAATGAGTGTGAAGTAAAAACGTATATTATAAAGTAGCATTTTTATAAACAAATTATAAAAAAGCACCAAAAATTACATGTAAGAATTCTAAAATACAAAACCATCAAATTCTGAGAAAAGAAAGGAACAGAAAAATAGAATTAATTTGAGACGATAACATATTTACTACTAACAACTCTAACTACTTAAATAATTATTTTTCCGACCACTTGAAGATAGTTATACTCATTCGACTATAAAATAATACAGTACAAATAACAAATTTACTGCAAGCATTGTCAAAGCTGCTAACTTCCGAAGCAATTATGAATCTTACAAGCACATCAAAACTTATTTGGTTTGAGTTACACTTACCTGACTGTCAATCGACGTATGAACTCCGATCCGGTTAGCTGTTGTTCCGCTGATCATTTCATTCTTGTAAAAATTGAAGCAGTGCACAGGTTCAGTTGGCCCTAAAGAAAAACCGTGAATAAAAACAGGAGAATTTACTTGGCCATAGTTTTCAAGTCAGTCATGCTTACCTCTCAAGTAGCACCTTAGCTTGCCATCATCTGCATTCCACACTGAGACGCACTGGTCTAATGATGACGTTACAAAAGTGTTGCTGTTGAACGCCTTAATCTTGACGGTAAATACGAGAAATGACATTCCAGAACACTGGGGAGAATGGAAAGTCATACCATCAATTGACCTACCTGAAGTACCTCCCCTTCATGGCCTTTGAAGGAGCTGCTCATGAGTCCAGTCCTTGCGTCAAGGACGGATATGATACCGGTAGAGTGGCCCACCGCCACCCAGAGGCCGTTTGGACTCACAGCAAGACATCGGATGAGGCCTAGAGCCATATAACCAAAATTTGCCCAAAACAATCAAAGAAGTTTGAAAAACAATTACAATAAAAACTGCGGAAATTTCTAAATTCAACCTATTCATCGGATAAAACTTATTCAAAAAAGTTTTTTAAAGGGCTATCAAAAGGATAACAAAAACCAACAACTTCTCTTTATAACAGGATGACTTTCATTATTGGTAATCATTAGTCGTCAATCTAAAGGCAGTCAAAAAAGTTAAACAGCCACCAATTTCTTACTTAATATTGAGGAAAAATTGCAATTTCATCACAGAAACATTTCATGATTAGAAAAAACTTGACCAAACATACAGAATCAGTGCAATTAGCTAACAATTTCCAGGTGGATACAATTATTTCAGCATTACATTCGTTATGATTGGTCTCCTCAAAATAAAACTAATTTTTTAGAAACTTGTCTTAAAAGTTTCACAAGCAGGTTTCATATCCCTCTATTTATTTGATGTTACCTGCTGATCCTATGCAGACTTTGTAATCATGCATGTAGCGCAGTGTCCTGACATCCATGAATCTGTCACGAAAATTCCATTTATGTTACATATGTCTGGATTAGTTTTGCTGATAAAAACGTTGGCTTACCTTATTGAGCCTTCCGTAGTTGCACTTATCATGACGGTACTTGGAGCAGGCATGGCCAAAAGTACAGTTACTGGCGAGTTCTTGGTGGAATCAAGCTGTTTGATGCACGTTCCCATAAATGGATCCCAAACCTAAAAAAACGTCAAAAGGATTTTGGACATATGTAAGATTCTAACGTTTAAAATTTGCTTCAAAACTATTTATGAAAGGATACTAAGTCAATTAAAACTACGGAGGAAATAAACTTTGAAGTGAATTATTATGCAAAAACAACTTACATGCACCGTGCTGTCACAAGAGGCCACATACCGCAACGATTCTAGGAATGTGACTGAAAATACAGACTTTTTATGATTGGTGTACGTCCACTGACACGAAGTGTGAGCCGAGCCATCTCCATTGCTTCGCAGAGACCACAACTTCACTGTCTTGTCTTTGCTGCCGCTGATAAACGAATTTTCATTGTCCAGAGAATGGATGGTGCGAATGCTGTTACAATGACCTGAAATGTGCAGATTAAAATCATCAAAAAATTGATATCAGACAATTTACACTGGATATGCAAATCAAGTAGGCTGCTATATAGTACCATCAAAGGTCTGGAGTTTGATTTGCTTGAAATTAAATCGATGATCTTTTTCGCTTCGACCTGAAATCATGTGCAACAATGAGCAAGGCTAAAAGTACTGATGATACAGCTGAGTATTTTTGGAAACTCAAAATATGATTACCTATTTCATGCTCCCAGTATGCAAACCAGTTGCCCTTTAAATGTCGATGGCAGTTGTTCATTTGTTTGCTGTGGGTGATGTGGAATTGTCAGTCAGTTACAAGCTTTTCTTCAAAACTCCTAAATTTATACATGACTATTTCTTGACAGCAAAATTACCTGATCAGTTTGGTGATATCGCACTTGGGATAATCTGCTACCTTGATGGTATTGTCCCCAGGAGGACTGGTAACGATCGGAACAACCCCAGTGGGAACTAACTCCTCTTCATCCAAGTGAATTTCAATGCGATTTCCAATCACTGAAACATTCTCATGCACATCCATTTTTGGACTTTTTTCTGAGGTTTAGAGAAAAACAAGGAATATTTTAAAGACGAAAAAAAAAAGGTAAACGTGCTCATTCGTACAAATAAATCTGGCTTGCATAAGACAATTAGCAAATTTGAACAAAATCGGTCATTTTTTAATTTATCATTGAGCTCCTGCGGATATTTAGGCTTTCAGCATTAAATTGAACACAGCTCACCAATTTTGGGTGCCTGGCTTGGTAGCTGTAATTGCTCATTTTCGGTCTGTGGGGGCACTTCAGACAGCGGGCTAACTACATTCAGGGCCATATCATGTTGTAGACACAACTGGCGTATAAGATCATCATTGGACAAACTGCGCCCCATATGAATGCTATAAAGCAAAATTTAAAAAAAAAACACTTTGAAAAACAAATTGTTTTTTTATAAAAACATAACACCCGATGGGTCATTGACCTATGTGTTGAAAGCTTTTACCCGCAATTTAATACTAAAATCAAGAAAAAAACTACACCATTTAAATCGCAAAAAAATATAAGCATGTTTTTCCCAACATTAATTTTTCTCAGCAAATATCACATTAAAGTAAAAAAGTTCATGTTCACTCTTTCATGATTGACTCGATTTTTAACCACATGGGTACATGGTGAACTGCAATTGCTAACCTGCCAGCAAGCTTGCTGAAGGAAATGTAAGCAGTGTATGCCAATTCAGGGGTGAAAGTACTGACGAGTTCTTCTTTGGAATCAGAGTGACTACTTGGACCCTCTAAAAGTAAATAATGGCAAATAAATGCGTTAGAGAAGAAAGACATTCTGCTGTCATGATCAGTCCCTTATTGCAAACTGACCTTTTTCACTTATAGGGGGAGACATGCTATCATAAGAGGCCTTTAACCGCCCTATGTGAAATTGTACTGGAGTAGCTTGATCAGACACATCTTTGGTTGTTTCTAAATCAGAAGAAATTACAGCATTTAACGCCCAAGGCTTGATTGGTTTTGAAAATGCAAATAATTAATCGTTAAACATCAAGTTTTAGAAAACGATTTTAAAAAAGAGGCTTGTTTGCAGAGGAAATGGTCAAGGGTTTACTTACTACTTCCTTTTCGGTAATAAGCTTGGACCCTCTCAAAGCCAACAATAGCAAATAAATGCATTGAGAATAAGGATATTCTGCACTCATAATCATTAGTATTGCTTCTTTTAACACACCAATTAACAAAATAAAGATTAGTTTGACCATGAAAAAGTAAGGGATTGAAATTTCACAAAGGAAACGTTTTTTGTAAATGAGCAAAATGATAATTCAGGCAAAAAATTACAGTTATCGTTTTTGCTAGTCACAATATTGCAATAAACTTAATGGCTTTTAAGAAAGCAACTATACCTTGCAGCACATGCACTCTAGAAAACGCTTTAAAAAACCTCTGTAGGATGGAGGTCAGATGCTTTCTGGTCATTTCGAAGCCTATCCTCAGTCCAATTAGATAAAGGGCGTCTAAGAACGAATAAGCTATTGCCCGGCGTGCTGTTCCGCCACTAGGGAATGTCAATCTCTGGGCAGCAATGAGTCGGACGACTGGATACATGATCTCCTTGATGATAGTATCCTGTAAGATGAAAACAGAAAATTCGGTCTAATTAATTTTAATTTTTATAATGTTTTATCAATTTTATTTCAGTTAAATTTAGCTTTATTTTATGTAAAATTTGATTACATTCATCCTACATGAATACATGCAGTTGAATGCACCTTTATTAAATTTAACTATATTTGGTTAAAATTTCATGCAGCATTATCATAAAATTAAATATAACGAATCTCTTAAATCATTCTTAATTACAATTTGTTAAACAGTAACATGCAAGGTTCCACAGTTACTGTAATTTAAAAAAAAACAATAGCTCATTTTATACTATTGAAAATCAATACAGTACCCATTGTTAAAATGACTTGTAATGGTAAAAAAAGGTTCACATAATTTTAGTACAGTAAAAACTCGATTTTATGACCTAATTGATGCCAGGGGTGTTTCATAAAATCGAAAAGTTCAGAGAATCGAGTTTGACATTTAAAACAATAGAAAACCAATTTAAAAAAATAGGAAACAAGTCAATTAAGTTTCTAAGTATTTTATCACATTACATGTTCATGTATATCACTTTTGCTGGGCAGGTTGGAAAAAAATCATGAATTTTCTTCGGTTTCACCATCTATGTTTTTTTTTGTCAAAGCCAAATCCCTTGTTTTTAGTTGAAATAGCTGGACTATTGCTATGAGCAGGCCTCAAACGAGGTACGTACATGTATTTAATTAATTTTCCCAAGGTTGAGGCCTGCGCCAGCCAAAAAACACAGGGTGTGGTCGACAGGAGCCTCTTCATAAAACAGTTTTCATATAACAAGAGGATCATAAAATCGAGTTTTTACTGCATTTATATCAGAAGATAATTAAGAATTTTAACCATTGAAGGCACCAGTATAAATGTCTTTAATTTGATGGAGGTTCTCTATAAAGTTTTCCATGAAGCATACCTGCAAATGGTCCATGAGTGTAGAGTCAGATAGATAAGGAACAATGTGATGGATAAGGACCATGTTGCCAACAAGTGCAGCTTCACAGGTTCCTGAGATGCTGCGTTTTGATCGAGCCACCTTTGAAATACAAAAAAGTCAGAGTTAAATAAAATCTGGAATATGGCCTACACATTTTTTCTCAATAACTGAAGATGTCGCATAGCTTCAAGACACTGTTACACTTCACATTGCTTGAATTGGAAGTCATGAAATAGAATGGCGGTTCATTTATGCAACGTATTTATCAAATTTAACGTTAACATTTTTACAAAACCTGACGGCCAAAAAATATAAGTTCTTCTATCAAAAATACACTTTAGTAATTTGTATAAAGTTCGTGCTCATTTTTTAGACTGATTGGACCAAATCACATTATTGCAATTATAAGGGCAGAGTTTTAGGAAAATCATTAGGATAATCACCCTTGTTTTTGGATGTCCACAAAGAGAACAATATTTCTGCGCATAATTTCTAATTCAGAGAGTAAATCTCAATTAGGATTCCTTGATCCATTATCTTAATATGAAGTGGTTTAATCTGACAGTTCATTTTTTATAAAATGGATCAGTCAAAAATTTCGAGATTGTAAGAAAATTTCACATAAACTGCAGACAAAGCAAAATGCTTACCACTTCAATCATATGCGGAAAATACTGAAGCAAGATAAAGTGCTCGCCATACAAAGAAGCTATGCTGGTAAGGCATTCGAGCACCCTCCGAGCACTATGACCACCGGACAGCAGATAAGGACTAATGGTGATAGCGGATTCTTGAGAGAGAAAGAAAATGTTAGTACGCATGGAAAAGGCTTCATGGATAGTAAAACTAGGTATTAGGAATGAATAAATTAGTGTAAACTAGGATAACATGATGCAATCCTTTAAAGCATCTAGCCAGCAAATTCTTTCCCAATCCTTATGAAAATGGCAATCTAAACATTTTCATGCTAAGGTCCATACTAGGACCGTAGCATATTTAGAACGTAAATGGGTTCATTTCGTGATATTTAAACATGGTCAATCAAACAAAGTAATTTAACCTTATTTTTTCAAGTCAATTACAAGCATCACATCGTCAACTAGTTTCACGAAGTGGGGGTAACACCAGTGTGATCGACAAGCAGTAAATTAAAAAAACATGAGAGAGAGAGCACAATGATAGCATTGATATTGGCAGTGAAATGTTCAATTTTTATTTGAAGAAGCATGCATGGTTGGCACCTGAAAATTTGCACAAGCCCAACTGAAACCATTAAAACGGACAATTCAGAGCAAAAACAATTCCGCATAGTTTTACTGTAACTCTTTAAAAGAAAAAAACATCAATTATAGCAATTAGATGGATTAAACTATGGTTGATTTCAATAGCATTTCTTTAGTTATAATTTCAACCAGTTCTATTTTTAAAAAAAAATACGATTTTACATAGCATTCAGAGAAAATAACCTAAAGGCTCATTACAGCTATACATGTAGGTTATGGTTGGTTGCTCTATTTCTGGGTGACCCATTTCTGTACATAAGCCAACTATAGGCTATAAATATAGCTATACTTTACACATTAGTTTTCAAGAGAATTTATGTTTTGGTCGACTTCAGCCGAACCTGCCATCACAAGTATGGAAACTGAGTTCTATAATGTAGATTCGAGGATAAATACAAATCAGATTACTTGCCACCATTTTGTTGGTCTCCAACAGCCATCCTGCTGACCATCTGAAGCTGCTCGGCCCCCAGGTAACATAGTGGCAGCATTCGAAGCAGATTTCGTGACAGGTACTTGGCGGTTAGGACAGGGCCAAGTCGATGTGCCAACCAGATGATGCTCTCAGTGGCAACATCAGAGATATTGCAGTGACCAGGACCCTTCGACCTTAACTTCTCATCTCTCAAAGTGGGGAAGGGCATGGCAGGGCTGGGTGTGTCTTCGGCACTGGAGGAGAGAACGCGGCCAGTTGGGGCCAGAAAGGAGGCGCTAGAGGTGGGCACTGACGAGGAATATAGCTCAGACTCTAGTACACGCCGCTTTAGCTTTCCAGTGGGGATGGGGCAACCCTCAGAGAATGAAGAAGCGTCGGTTGTCGTGTCGAGGTCAGGGTAGTTGGCCATTTTGGAGGGGGCAGGATACATGTGAGAGTCGTCATCGATGACTGGTGATGAGGCAAGGTCCGTTACAGGTTCGCTGATAGACAGGGCGTCAGCACTAGTGCTGTCTGATGAGTTCTCGCCATATTTCTGTTCCAGCTGCTCAGAAAAAAAAAATCCTTCCAAACCTAATCTAGCTTACTGATTGCAAACATTTTCAAGGTTGAGTAAATCATTCAAATTTAAATGGACACAGCAGAACAATAAAAGAAAAGAAAATAATCTGGGAATCCTGCGCTGGCAATTTACTATGGATATTCTTGTAACCTTTACTATCGTAATCATAATAATAACTATGACTAGGAGACCGGACAGATGATCCAGATATCTGTCATCCAAAAGCCTTAGACGAAATTGCATAGTGATCGTTAATCAAATCCATCAGTTGTGTAAATTAATCAATGACGACCTTATCAAAATAAGTAACACACTCTCTGAATCTAGTTTAATGGTAAGCAGATCTTATTTTTAAACTCCCCTTGCTATCATTTGCTATTTATGTCTCTAATTCAGTGAATGCCATGGGATTTAGTACATATCCTACTGAATCTGGTTTGAATCTTTAGCTAGTCATGTACACTTCCAACTTTATCTAAAACGTTTGAAATGAAACAGTCCAAATCTTGAGAGTATCTTAAGAATCTGAGTAAATCCTGAAGAATCTCTATGTGTGGTTACCTCCACTCTGGCTGTATCTTCACCAATGAAATCATCACCTGCTGATTCGAAGACGAAGATTTCGGGTTCCGCTTCCATATCCTGGTCAATCATAGCCGAACTTTCTACGTTTTCAGACTCACTGCGGTTCCAAGGACTGGCAATTTCAGTCTGGGACGAATTTTCGTCGAATGGTGACAGTGTGCACTCAGTGTCCCTTGGCTCAGTGTCTTGCGCCAAGCTTTCAAGCTCTGGTGACCTCAAATGAGAACCTTTACGTGTCAAATCCCTGGTTTCTGGTCTGAGGAAAAAAACGATTTCAACATATGTTACATTTCTTTTGCTTGTTAAATAATTAATTTGCAGCCAAATAAATTAAACAACTCTGCTAGGTTTACAAAGAAATTTCACTTTGCCTTGTCAATGTCATGATTTTAACCAATGTGTTAATCAGAACAAGAAACATTATTTCAGGGTTTCCATGGGATATGAAAATTATTTCAACGGTTTCTCAAAATTTAAGAAAATCATCAGAGTCTACCCAGTTTGCAACATGACTTATTTAGAAAAACACAAACGCTAATAACACAGAAGTGCTACCCAGCTTATTAAGGCAACCCCTATTTAAAAGAACACAACTTAGGAACAATTCACATATACATATATGAACATGCCTTTTTAAGACCTCCTCCTCAATTTACAAACACAGGTTTCCGCACTTACCAACAATTGGATCATACTTAAAATTTGTCCCATTCAACTCCTGTCTAAATTGAAATTATAGGATGCGTATACATTAAACTGGCCGATTCACAGGTTATTTCAATTTCAATTCTTTACCCTGCAGTCAGTACATAGTACCATGTGGCAGGGGGGATCATTATACAATATGATTGACCCCAAATTCTCAATTTAATTAATTTTCCCGTATTTGGGATTTTAAAGAGGAAGGTGGGATTGGATTAGGAAAGGAAGACGGTCATGGCCGATTTAATATATAGTGTAGTAACTCTCTCAGCATTCGCCTGGAGGAATTGTGGGAAACCATGAAAAACCACAATCGAGGATAGCCGACCTAGGAATCGAACCCAGGTCTACCGAATGCAAGACGAGGATGCTAACCTCTAAGCCACCTTGCTTGTTATTGGCATAACTCATACAAATGTTAAAGAAGCTTTACGATTCGTACATTGGCAGTCGTGAAGTTACACAACTCAAAAACCGCGATAACATGGATGCCTGTAAAAGTATTCCTTGGCAAACACATCCTCGGATTCCTACCTTTTATCATCATCACAGCCAAAATCTTTCAAGCCACCAGCTGCCTCGATCAGTAGTGTAGTAAAAAATGCTAGAAAAGTCTGAAGCCCAAGGCGAATGATGAGCTGCAGCAGATAGCTGCGGTGGAAGAGCTTCATGTGCTTACACGTTGGGCTCTCTGATTTAAAAAGACGAATGAGTGGCTCAATCAGGATTCTGCCGGTCAATGAGGGACCCAGCGCCCGTCCTACCATGTTAAAGAGGTACCAAGCAGCCTGGATGGCTGTGTGCGGGCTCTCAAACATTTCCTTTAGGTATGGCACGAGAAGCCCCAGGCCCTCCTCGTTCAATGTGGGCAAGAGGCTGTGGAGCTCAGCCGCTGCCGTTTTCACTCTAGTCTCTGCCAACTTTTCTATATTAGCTGCATCGCTCTGTAAAAGCAGCTCATGCGCCACATTGTCTTTGTACTGCTTGACATGGTGCACAAATTCGTAGAGCTTCAAGAAGTAGGTCGGAAATGGAAAAATCTTTATCAAGGGTTGCAGGAGCTGGTGTGCCGAGGGCGGGGGAAGCCCATCGTCAGTGATTGTGGGCATCCGTTTTGGGATCTCCCGAGAAGAGAGGTCTCCGGTAGGGCTGAACTGTAGCAGGAGCTTGACGGCATGCCTTGTGCACCTATTAAGTGGAATAGCAGAGTAAGACAGAAAAAATATGTAAGTTAGGATCTTTCCATGCTTAACACTTTGCTTATGCAAAATCACTCAATCAGCCACAGGTATTCTTCAGAAAAAAATTTCCACAATAAAGTCTTCAATTAATGACATTTGGGATCGTCTGTATGCTGTCTCATCTTACAGGTACTTGAAAATAATAAACGACTCACCTAGGTAGTTCGAAAAAGTCGTTTCGCAGAAATGTACAAATTAATTGATACCGGTCTTCTAGAGTTGCTCTGGAATCCAAAGCCCTTAATTTGGAACCTAAGAAAAGTTCCACGACAAGACAGCCAATGGCAACCATGTCCCGTACTTTTCTGTCATGGAATGTATGTGCCTTTTCTTGATTCTAGTTTACACAGAATATATCAGAATTAGTAAAAATGGATTGTCATTCATAGTTACTTGGGCAGTTTAGGAGTTTAAATCATTTATTTCTAAAAAAAATTGAGAGGAGGGAAATTCATATCCTAAGGGCTTAAATCAGAAACTATGTTCAATTCTTTACCCTGCAGTCAGTACATAGTACCATTTGGCAGTGAGGGAGGGGGGGGGGGGGGGGAGAAAGGGGGTGTGGGTACGTTCACTACAAACTTTAAA
>JAQGBX010000236.1:0-41798 GCA_034698745.1 Megaphyllum sjaelandicum | reverse complement strand
AGAATGTTAATTCTAATGTTAAAAAACTACAAAATGCTCAGAAATATGCGCTCGACGTTTCGGACACACCTAAAATTGGTAAGTTTCCACTTATAACTTTCCTTGCCTCAAACGTTGGATCAAATGTTTGGCAACAAAGGAATGCCACACCGTGTAGCGGAACACTTGCCTCAAATAAACGGTAGAATGTTTTGACTCAAACGTGTGGTCAAACGATTGTGTCAAGGCTGGACGCATCGTCTGGCGCCGGCTTTATACGTGTACATTGTACCAATATCTTACACTTGCTGCTTATCTTCCAATAACACCATTGGCGTTATACCTCACAGGAATCTGGTAAACTGACAGCTATAGTTCAGCGACTGATGCTACGATTTTTGTCAGGCAGGATAAATGCCTAAATGGAACTATACCTCTCCAGCAAACATTGCTTCGACTCTATACGAGCAACATGTGGGTCTCAGTACGGCAACTAGAAATTGACAACTTGGTCAGCGATCTCCACATATATTTTACCCAGAAACAACTTATCAATTTGTTCCAGTTGATCATCAACATTTCTGCCAACGTGTTAGCAGTGTGATCCGACGTGTGAGGACTGTCTTAAAAAGCACATCCTCACCGTATTATGGCCAAGAAGGCAACTGACAACAGCTCGAGGCGGGTTAACGTGTTAGTATTGACAATTAAGAATTATGTTGTAATGGCAGATGTTAGTATGTCTGGAGTGAAACCGTGTATTTCTTATGTTTATGTACAGAGGTACAGAATTCTCACCGAACTGACTTCTCATCCAAGGGTAGAGCGTGTTGGAAACGTTGTTGCCGCCTCCTCCTCCTCCTCCGCCGCCGTTCTGGTGTTGCGACGATGGCGGTTGTTGCTGCGTCGGCGTCGCCGTCTGTTGGTGTTGCTGGTGGTGCGGCGCACTGGTACCGTTGTTGGTGGCGTTCACGTTGTACTGCACGTGTTGTTGTTGTTGCTGCTGCTGCGGTGACGTTTGCATGTGGTTGTGGTTGTTGGCGATGGTGAGATTGGGGGGTTGCTGCTGAGGGGCGCGCTGGGGGACCGGGGCAACCTGTCCAGGTGGGCTGGCGGGACTCGGCAGGGGGAGCTGCTGCAGTTTACAACTGTTGTACTGCGGCTGTTTCTGCGCGTTGCCCGCGGGTTGCTCCAGGGCAGTGAGCTCCGGCGACGACACGTTGCAACAGTTCTGCCCTCCATCGGGCAAGCCGGGCATAGTCTGAGTGGGGTTGTAATACTGGGGCGCGGCGGGGCCATTGGGGGCGCCACAAGCGTTGCCGGCGGTGATGGGCCGGATCTCCAGCCGGTCGTAAGGGGGGAAGCGGGGGTAGGTAGGTCCCTGAGTTGTAGTGGAGCCATAGTGCGCGACCGCGCGGAGGGTGGGGTCGCACGAGTCTGGGCTGTGCTGCTGGGGGCTGGTCACACTCTGACCCCCCGGATAGTGATCCGAACTTCGTATATCCGCGAGGTACGAATTGGCGAAATATGCGCTCATGCTACGGTCTAAATGATGTGGTGGTGGCGGTGTGATGGAGCCCCGTTACGCGAACTCTGCTGCTGATGAGGGGTGATGATGCGCAGGTGCGCCGATGGGAGGCGTGGTGGTGGCAGGAGCGTTGGGGGGGCACCAATGGGAACCCGACTTGCATCCGCGCCTGAAAATACAAAAAAAAAAAAATACCGATGATTAGATTCATTGTTCGAGCGACGGTCAGCGCGCTACACCCATGAAGCGGCGATAAGCATCTTAACAATAATGTCAACTATACATGTTTATACTTTGAACAGAAAAATTACGAGGCCAATATCTGCAGTGAAGAGTTGAGAGCGTGCAAATAAGTGTACATGTCCATGTAGTGATACATAGAACTTTGTCACCCTTCGTTTTTGAAAATTTCTCCCAACGACACATAATTGTAAAAAAAAAAAAAAAAAAAAACCTGAACTGCCCAAACTCCATAACAAATGTAATCGACTTACGGAAAATAAACGAAACCACTCGTACTGCCATGTTGAACGCGGGAAATAGTTTTCACCAGTGATGCTTTCCCCATAAATGCTTAAAACTGTTTTCAAAATACTGTACTGACTCCTTGCCTCGCCACGCAAACAGCAGTTCAATGAGTAGCTTGTCCAGCTTTTTTAAGAGAGCTTCCTATTTGTTGCAAGCCCACATATGGGGACAATTTGCGTCACAGGGCATATTCCGGGTCATTTCGTTTTCAAATGTGAAAAGGGGATGCACAACATGTGTAATAATTATTTGGAGAAAAAAAACCCGATGCGGAATGATTTACGACTACAGATCACCTCGCCATATGACAAAGTATATTGATGAAATTACTCTTAAGAAAGTGGAGCGCCATCTACTGACTTGCTTCAGCAACATGCACGGCAACCAATCACTTTATCATGGGGTACATTATGGCCAACTAGCTTAAAGTCCCGGCGTTACCCGGGGAAGATTAATGAAATCATAAACATTGACCTGGGTAAAACATTCGGACGAAATGATTTGTCACTTTCATGGTCACGCGGTTTTGCGACATCAGGGGCCATTCGAAATGGGCGTCTTCAAAATGCACGTCCCCCCTACACGTAACAGCAGGACGTTCTTTTTGAATGGCCCCTGCAGGCACGACCACACAAAACATGCAAGTTTTCTTCTTTATATATACATGTATATAGGCTATATTAAAATCCGTACCGTAGTGACGTCACGTGCGTAGCGGTTCGCGTTTAACTTTTTTTTTTCTATACATGTATTTATTTCTCCCAAAATAACGATTAAAATTGATCAGACGGGAAAACTTGCATCAACTTCAACTGGTATGGACGCGAATGCAAATGTCGTATAAACGTCACTTAGCCCCGCCTGCCGTCATGTACGCATGCGCGACCACGCACGTGACGTAATTACGTTACGGATTTGGTCGATGTGAATAAAGTATTGCTGTCGAAATTACCTTCGTACGTCAGGCATTATTAAATGCATGCCTTTCCACATCAAATATACACACGTACAGCATTATATAGGATATCACATATCATATCATTATCAGATCATTATAAAGCTGCGCAAACGGGAGCATCGTCTTTAAATTTATGCAAAATTTAAAATCGATTAAAAAGCAATTAACGCGCGCGCTCACTACATTCGCAAAATTTGTAATCGTAAATTCATTAGCCGTATCATCCAGCAGTGAATTTAAATTAATCTCTCGGCGTATTCTTAAGGGTCCTGTGCTAATAAATTTGAAGCGAGTACAATGAGAAGCGACCGTTCAAAATAACCAAAAACTGCCGGCCTATCAGGACGGAATTAAGGCGTGTGAAGTAGCTGTATACTGTATGTCATGGCTATTCGCAAGCATGCTGGGAAATCTGTGTTTATTCGTTCAACCGGATGTACACGATCTTGAGTTTTATCCTGCAGGGTGGCCACAAAACTATAACTTTCAATTTCCCTGACTTTTCCCTGACTAAAACTTACTCCTTAATGCGTATCAATTTTTTGGTCATAATGAAAAATAAAATAACAATTGCAATGAGAAGCTTGGCAAAACACTAGATTTTGTTACGAGTCTACAGCTGAAGAAGATTGGGGATGGAGCAGACTGAATGCAGGGATAGCATTTTAGTTTTATTTGGGAAAATTTCCATGACTTCAATGACCACTTTTCTTTCACCTGGCTTCCCTGACCTGTGGCCTTCGCGCTTAAACATGTGGTTAACATATAATTACGGGAATGAAGTTTTAGTTAAATTTCAAAGTGAAATTTTTCTATAGCACAATATAGTTGCTATAGTGCAATACTGTATAGTGAATATAGTGTATTTTTTCCACAAACTATAACAGAATTCACATTCTTTACATATATGTAATTTTGAAATACAACAATATTTAATAATCGCTTAATTAATGTCAATCGTTGTTGCGGCGGTATATACTGTATTGCAGGCCCGCTTACTTGATCTCAAAATTAAAAAGCCTGAGTTGTGCCACTTCAGAAGTGAGAAGGGGGGGGGGGTAAGGTGCAATAACCATATATAACATGCATATACGCGCGTTTGCATATATATTAAATTATTAATTTACTTTCGCAATCATGTCTAAATATAAAAACGTTTTAGCACGCTTGCTTTACTTCCGGATGGATAAACTGGTCTTCAGAGAGGTCACATACAGAAAATGCAGGAAAAAATTGATTTTGTCATAAATTATGGAAATGCCGACTTTGCTCTAAAATATGGCCAACTGAGCACCAACCAACTTCGGCCATCTTTCTATTGGCATATAACAGGACAAGAAGCTCATGAATATTTGAAAAATGATTTAAAGGTCTATTGAACTTGTATGGTATAAAGGGGAAAACGATGGATGGGAAAATGCTCAACATTTTATTTTAAGGGTCATCTGTCTACGTTTACTCAATATATATAGATTTTCGTCGGTGACCAAAAAAAAGTGCCCCCAACTAAAATGGCGGCTGTTATTTCCCCATTCGTTGCGTAAGCATTGATAAGGGGGATAATGCGAGAATAATAACTTTTGTCCGTAAATATAGGATAAAATCCTCGGTCGAAACAGCTTTCCTCTCCTTTTCCCCGAATTATCTCCACCGTTTATTTTTTGCGCGGAACGAATGGCGCTAATCGAAGTCGAATTGGTCACAGTTGCATCCTCCCGAAGTCTCCACCAGGGGAACAAAGTCCAAACGACTTCTTAATGGAACGTGTGATATCTCGGAAATTTTGTCAATATGACCGGGGTTCGTCCCATCCTCAGAGGTTTGCCAGATATAGGGGATCCCGATGTGACCGATAGGAGGGGAACGCGGGGCCAGAACCGATACCATTGGCAAAACATGACGTATCATTTATAATCCAAACTGACATGGCCGTTGCATTCGTTCGAGAAACACGTTCAATGGCAAATTGAAATCTCGCTATAGTCTCGTTGGAAATATACACACCCTATATGGATACAATGCACGTGTAAAAATTACAAATGCTTGAATTACAGACAATCAATTTTTATGAACATATCCTACTGTATTTCTCCTAAATATTACTATACTGTCATATGTCGGAATCACGGGACTTTTCATTCATTCTATTGACAAAAATTACTCTAGATGCACGTTCTTCTAGAAGTTGATTCGACAAAAATGGTCACGTGATACCGGTTTATCAGTAGGCCTATATCAGAATATCAAATCATGGTGCGGCAAAAATCATTTGGCATGTAGCATCAAAAAAGTGTTCGAAAACAATCGCTCCAACCTACATGTGTTGGACACAGATAGCCATAAATTTAAGCCATTTAATCGAAAATGGTTAAAATTAAACATGATATTGCACGCGTTCAGCATCTGCGCATTAATTTCAGATTGATCGATTGAACGGTGATTGAAATGAACGGTTCAACCGTATAATCAAAGGTGTGAATGACTAAATGAAAACGGAAGTTATTAAGACCAAGAACTATAGAGACGAGTCATTTCATAAATGAGGCTGGAAGTTAACAATCTATTCAATTTGATTTAACTGATATCGTGCAGCAAATATCATGAATGAACCGGAGGAAATTTAAGTTTACAATTTCAAAAGCAATTAAATTAAACATTATTTTTCTTAACATTAAACAAAGTCATTCGTTCGTCAGCATTACAGGGGTAATTATACGATCCCTTTTTTAAAAGCTTAAAAAACTCAGTTATAAACGGCGGTCCCATAATTAAATGCGAGCTAGGGCAATGAATCGCAACCCTCTGCCCATAATTGGTCACGTCTAGGAATAATTGTTGTAAATAATAATAATACAATAGCCCGTAGCCCTTCAATTATTAATAAAGCCATATAAGCAAATTCTGCCAAGCCAAACCAGCCCATTGAACGAAATAAAAATTAAGTATACACCTAAACAATAAGCAATAAAGCTACGAATTAAATTTATCACGGGTTGATACGTGATAATATGCGATGTACTGTGCATATCTTATACCTATACAATGTACTTGAAATGATGGGAAAATATATGCATCTACTTTTGTACATGTACTTGTGTAGGGAAAAAAACTGCAGCTGTTATTAGTTTTCTCACTTCGTTATTATGGACTTTAGAATTATAAAATCATAAAACCAGTTATCATCATCCATTATTCAAACAAAATTAAAATGACCATAATTGTGGAAATGGGAAATTTAAACAAAAATTCCGCTTGAGTATATTTGTTTCGATTTTAAATTATAGCCGAGATAGGTATGGCTTTAGTCGAACCTCCGTAAGCACAACTAGCTTTACACGAATTTCAGATAGTACGAACTCATTTCCAGTCCCCGTCCTACAGTATATATTTCTATAGTTAAATTTCCTAGTTTAAGACGAACTCATATAGTTGAATTTTCGAGTTCCCTAGAATTCGTGCCATGTTACGGTAAAAAGAAATTTAAACAATATGAAAAAAGTTACATATTGTAATCGGGGAATGCCTTGATAAAAGTTGCAGCACCTTACCATTCAAATACAGTACGTGGGCATGGGGTGTGATTTCATCAAAACTTCGATGAGATACACTTTTTATCTCTTTCAGAGATCAACTTCTCTGACTTCTCCAAGTTTTAAAAAATTTCCCCTGACCAATGACAACAATTGACATATTTTGATAAATCGACACAGGAAAATATTTTGTAAAATTTACTAATGACAATTCTGAAAATTAACATAGAAAATTTTTAAACAAATCAAAACAATTTTGTTATCTGAAAATGTTAAAAATTTCTCCTCGGAGAACGTGGAACATTTTTGAAAATTGTATTAGGAAAACGTACAGACAACTTTGCAAATTTGTACTCGGAAAACTTAGAAAATGGGTGCTGAGCTAACCATAAACATTAGTTTTGGATCGCAACAGCATGACTATACGTGGAATTTCCCTGACTTTTTAAAAATAACTTCTCCTTAAAATTTCCGGACATTTTCAAGTTCCCTGACTTCTCCAGAATGTCCAGGTCTGGGGGTACCCAGTATACTGTACTCATAATACAAACTATATGGTTTATACGAAAAAAAAGTTGACGTCCTTTATAGATTGGCCATAATGAGATTCGACTGTAATAACGTGTTGGCGTGATACATGAATTAAAAAGATCAGTTAAAAGACAGTGCAAAAGTTAAGAGTACACGATTCATGTACTATTCCATACAACGCGTCTTGTAAATCACGCATGAGACATGTACCTGCTTTTAACACTTTCCATTTCGTGTTAACTGATTAAAGAAGCCGGTCAGACTCAGCAATCAAACGCAAGGTGGAAACCAGTCACTAAACCCTCACTCACTCCCTCAGTATGTAAAATCATTTGTTTCATTCATATAAGAAGATAAGCGCTTGCCAAGCTTAGTGGTGGCGCTACTCTTTTTCTCCCTTCTGAAAGATTTCAAGTTTTTGGTTAATGAAGCCCATGTTCCTTAGGTCTAAAGCGCAAACCCAATGATGCATTCTGTCAGTATGTCTATCCAGTTGAAAATTAATGTCCAAAACACCCCCGTGCAACCCAACGTTCTGCATTTGCATCGTGAAATAACATCACAATTGATCATTAATCACTGTAGGAAAGGTGGTCGCAACAATGCGTCGGCCATCTATCTTCCCTTGACCCTCGAATTTTTTGTGCAACATTGATCGTTCAGGGGAAGTTCAAGAAGGCTTAACCAGTCGCAAACAAGTTACCTCATTCATATAACGAGAAGATGTGAAAAAAATCCCGTGCAAAATTATACACAGTGCTACAGATCGTGGCTGCAAAATGGCAGTGCATAATAATGGACTTAATTTGGGATTTTTCGGAAATCAATTTCAACGTAAATTTGATATTTCAGTCGCAGTTCGTCTTAGTGACAAGTATAATTGTTAATGATTAAGGTTATATTCGATACCTCATGCTGAACTAGCTCGATTATAACAATTAAGAGCAACTCGAACAGTAATTTGCTTTTTTAGTATCTTTCCAACCACCAATTTAGAAACTAAACCGTTTTTGACGACGAATTTTTATCTCAATACATGATCCATTTTTAAATCCACAAGATCTTATCATGCAGGTTAAAAATTATAGGAAACACTGTATACATTTGTCGCTGGTAAAAACAACAACAAAAGAAAAAAAACATTGATGCCAGACGATGAAATATCAAGAAGACAATTTATATTTTATGTATTGTATGGAAAATCGTTGATACTCCCGAGTGACATGAATTTAAATGAACCTTTGAACGATACTGGAAAACAATGTCTGGACTTTTCAGAGAAATTGTTCCAGAAGAAAAACAAAGTTAAAGTTCCCCTTACTTTTGATTAAAACAAACCTCCTGAAATAAGATACTGGTATTATATATACGATCCTGCCCAAATTTTATTTATCTCCTTATTGAATCACTCATCAGGTGTAGCTCGTGCAGCGATATTATCTTCGATTTACGTACCGTATCATTATGTGTAATACATGTACAACATTTGGTTATCGACTTATCATGCAGATCATATCTGCAATCTGAGGGATTTTTTCATCTCAACATTACATTTATAAATACACAGTATCAACCTTGAAGGTAAGTATTGCTTCGCCATCTTCATGCATTTTTGGAGTATTATAAGAAATTTAAGTATAAAGTGCCTTTCACGCGAACTGGTATAACTGATTTGGACATCTCGTTGTGTATAAATATATATCTATATCAAATTTGTCAAAAAATAATTTTGGCGAATTGTCACCGACTTTCTTCGTCGATAAAACAAGAGCTTCGCTATTCCGACATTTCATTTCGCCAGAAACATTTCAATATAGTAGCCTGGTCATCCTAACATCTAAAAAAAACTTACGAAGTTTAAAAGACTGTGGGAATCATTAGCTAGCAAAAAAATGTCACCT
This sequence comes from Megaphyllum sjaelandicum, assembly GCA_034698745.1. Lineage (NCBI taxonomy): Eukaryota > Metazoa > Arthropoda > Diplopoda > Julida > Julidae > Megaphyllum > Megaphyllum sjaelandicum. Next base: position 32,843 of record JAQGBX010000236.1, on the reverse strand, counting down.
CGGAGAAGACATAAATGCGCGGATGGCGTGCACAAACGCAGCCCGTGATGAATGAGCGCCCGTGTCCATCCACTGACCATCGCCAAAAACCACCCGCATTTAACGAATAGCTGACCCCCCACGACGTAAGTCGCAACGATGACGTAAATCTTCCGCAAAAAGCGAAAGCAAAACGAATTTGTTGCCGCACAGGTAACCCTCTGCATGAAAAGATGTTTTGGTCATCGAGTGGGGTGCTCATTCTCCCACCCGCTTTCGCGCGAAACCGTCCCTAATTTGACCATCGGTCAAGAATGGCCAAGATCCATCCGTGGGTCGTAGAAATCCCCCTAGGGCCCCCTCTGAAAGCCATTACGAGAAGATCTTTTGGCGTTCAAAGACAATTCCCATGCGGTTGTAAACTTTGGTCCATCACCTTGTTGGGCAGCCATTACAACACCGTTGCCATTTCCCCGAGGTCTTTTTACCATTTTGCCATGGCCGCGCAATCGTTAATCCCAACCGGCTCAATAACCGTAAGAAGAAGAGCAACGTTCGGCCCTATGGCAACAAAACCCCCACGCTGACCTTCCACTAGCTTTAGAAACAATCGGCCAAAAGTGGCACGAATTCGTTTATGTCCCTCTTAAGTTGGCCTAAATGCCCCCAAATTGAGCACCACCAAAAGCAATGATGCAATTCCAGTAAGGCCAAAAGGGAAAGCAAATTCTCCAAGCAATTCGTTCAAGGTTGATTCTTGGGTTCAAAATGCGCCTGTGTGTGTGGGAAGGGGGTTATAAAATTGGCCATGGTATAGCAGTTTTACGACTCCTGACCAAAATGACGACCGGTCAGTCGCACCCAAACAGAAGCCCCTGCCGCACAATGGCGGCGTTTGTAGCGCTAACATAAACATCCTATTTTAAGTCATCCGAGTAGGATAAACAATTGGCCGTGTGTAAAGTCCAGGATGCCCGGGGCAATTTTTATGGTCTTTTCGATGGGGTGTAACATGCAGATAGTGGGTTTTTGGAGATCTGGTCGTCATTCGGTCGGTCAGTATCGGTCAAGCGAGATGACGAGGATGGTTAGGAAAAAATCGAGCTAAAAAAAGCAAACTCAGAAGTTATCATAAAGTGAATTTTCATCGTATCTTAATATTTTCTAAACTGCCGATGATATTGGTAGTTTTGGCGTGGTCATGGAGAATATAAAAATCGCCAACGTTATTTTATGGCTTTGGTCGAATGTTTGAAACGCCATGCCGTGGCTCCGAAATATTTTTTTTTTAAAATTCGTTGAAGCGCGGTTTTGGATGAATTTTTCACCTCGTGCTTGGGAAGAAATTTTTGAAAATTGGAAGGCAAAATGACCGGAAGTTTATGACGACATCGAGCGGACATCCTATAAAAGTGGAGTTATTCGAAGGAGAAATATCGGGGTGAGTTTTTAACCCAATTTTTCGAAGTATATTATGTAATGTAACGCACGCATTTCATAGCCTACTTGGATAAACATGTATAGAATATACTGAATGCTACTATACGTGTGTTAATTATTCGAATTCGAGTTATATAGCACACAAATTTGTGTGCCAAAAGCATTCAAGGGCTTTGTAAACTGATCATAACAACGATGTGTATACGGGAATTTAAGCTGATACGAGTTATCAAAAATGCAAATTATCATACAGATTCGATGTGTATATTAAATGTATTGCTCTAGATTTCTTTATGGTGATTCAACGGCTAAATTCAAGTTGTACACGCCGCTAAAATGCGTTCTTATTTGGCGAGCTGAGCGATATAAATAAACCAAGATCATTCACCTCGAAAGTTAATTTAGAAAAATTAGCTCGAGCGACCCGTGTTTTCATATTTTATTATATAATCTGCGGGCACCCCTGTAAAATGCACGTTGCAGAAGTATAAGACAGTCTGGAGCAATGCATTGTAGTACATGATATACAGTATAGTTGTTATACATATACAACATTTAAAAAGCGTAAAACATTTTTACGAGTGCGTTCGCATTAAAAGGCCGGCTTGGATAATAAATTACGGAAGCCGCGTAGTATACGTGGGCCTATTATCATAATAGAAAGTCTAGCATATCCAGTTTCTTATGGGAAGCCATTCACAAAATTGGAGAGTTAAAAAAGCCATTTAAATGTTTATGTTTCATAAAAGTGTATTACAAGGTCAATGTTATGCAACTCGGGTTGTTCATAACGGTTTATTTATGCGGCCATAAAAGTATCATAAAATGGCGACCTCCTGCAGCCTTGCCCACTTGTAAACACGAGCCGTTTAGTCGGCTGGAAATCTGATTGCAAATTAATGGCCACTTCAGCATACGTAATTTTATTAACTGATATTTATCAACTTTCCAGGCCCGGTTCAATGACCAGTATAGGCGCCTGTATACAGTATATGCATGCCAAGGCAGCGGATAGGTCTTACTGTATATAAAGACATGCACAGGCGGATATTTGCCACAATTTCCGAACGTACATGTATTGCGGAGGTTTACTGCCGGTCATAAATGTAATGGCCCACATGCATTTGTAAATAAACCTGCAGGATCTATTATAATGAGGCATTAAATATAGGATATAGCTCAATCAGCCGCAATTTGTGCAACGCTTAATTTCTCAATTTAAGATGTATACTTATCACGTCAAAAAAAGAAAATGGAATTAAGCCGAAACAAAAAATGGGGTAATCTTATAATGCTATATAATCCCATTTTGCATGGATAAAGTCCGTGTTAATAGAAAAATTTAAAAGAAGTTGAAAATTAATTCAAAAACAATCGAATGACATGCATTTCGCGAGTGTATAGAAATACTGCAAATAATCATACGAAACGTCCTATACAAAATTAAATTTGCATATTATACTCGTTAAATATCGAACTTGTTTGCCATTCGTTCCGTTTTTACGGGAGTTTCTCATAAATTTTACCATTGAAACAGTAAATGCACTATATAGGCAACGTTGGTCCATAAAAATAGAAACATTCGTGTAATGTAAAAATAAATTACTTTACGATATATAACATTTAGAGCGACAAATTTCAACTATGTATACAGCTTTGTATGATATGTTACATTATACAATTTAACAACTAAACTGCTTAAATTAAATACATATAGTATTTACATAAATGTTCCTATCGCCCAAAATGTGCAGCCTTTTATGAGAACAAACAAGACGTGTAAACCAAGTATACGATTCAAACGGCCCTATGTAAATGACCCGAAAAACGTGTGCTACAGAAGTTCACATTTCCAAATTCGAAAAATATCAAAAAGCACAACAAACATCAGCTCAAAACACTCGCGAAGGCAAATCGGTAAACATTTGTTAACGAAGGCGTTATACGATCGAGCTCGTTTACTTTGTTCGGGGTCACAGTATATGTATACATGTATATATAATCTGGCATAAAAGGATAATTACCATAGCTAAAAATATTTTTGTTTCGCTCAAAAAAACGTATACACAATTTCCCACGCAGCTGGACATATGGTGGTCTGTCCAACATCACAAATGTCAGCCAAAAGCAGCGACTAGCATTGAGGCTAACATCGAGACTCGCGTGTCCTGCAGCATGCACGTATACATTTTCGTGGCATTTTTGAGGCAATCAATAAAAGTATACGCGGATGTTTCGAGTACTTTTATTCCCCCCGGAGGTTGCCATACGATAGGCGAATGATTCAAAATGGCATGTTTGCCAAACACGTTGACATTAAATTAATTCAGCCGCCGGCGTCCACGTGCTCGCGTACGAGCGTATACCTGAACATTTCAGTGCCTATACAGTATATAGCAAACATTGTATATAAATTTTACTGCATTTGAAGAACATTTAGAACAGTGTTAGAAACTGGTTAAGAACAACATTTACTGTATATATGTATATATGCGTTACATTTAAAATTATAGCCCCAGGAATTTATTTTCCGTTATACAGTATAGATGTAATATAACGCGGCAAATTCTGTTAATTAAGGCAAGATTTGTTCGTCAATTTAAACCATAGTTCGTATTATCAGATGTCAGAGTATACGAAATTTTCATCGAAGTTTGGATGAAATTCTACCCCACACAATTACTACAGTACCTTTCTTTTTCTTTCATATTGTCTAAAGTTCGTTGTAACGTGACATAGCGCGAATGCTCGAAAACTCATAGTGTTAATATTAAAGGATTGGAATAATATTAAACATTGGCAAAATTTAAAATGATCTTTTTTTAACAATTAGTTTTATCCGAAATTTGTAATCTCAGAATTCGAAATTCGTCTTAAACGAAGAAATTAACATGATTCGCCTATTCCCCTACAGAACGGGGACAGGATAAGAGTTCGAACTATAAACAGTATATATATAAGAAAACTATATAAAGCGAGTTCTTCTTAATCTGATTCCAGTATACTGTATATAGGCTACATGTAGCATTTTTTAAATTTTAATGATTAGGGTTCACTGGCGCTTGTGTATCACGAACAAAGAAGTAATCAACAAAGTTCACGATTTATAGAATTATGTTAAGCTTTATTACAGTTGTTAAGTCCTGGAAAAAAACTTTCTTCTAATATTCTCGTCTCAAAATGAGGCCTTCACGTGTTTCGCAGCTGACCAATAGAAAGACGTTATCCAGCAGAGCTTCGACTGCTCGAGTGGCACTCTCGGCTCATTGAAGGCATACGTTCATTGGACAGTCTTTGGCCCGTGGTTCGCTTAGGACAGCGAGCTCCATTTTGGGCCCAAATGACTCGAAAATCTACATTTCTTTAGTTCACCCCTGTTATGTCAGCATCAAATCGAAAGCTATAAAATAGGACATGCAGGTTTTCAAGGTGAATGTTCCGAGATTACGGCGTTAACACAGTGACTAGTTTCCCCGTTTTACGACGCGCCCCTTATGAATGGCCTTAGCATTGTAATAAGTTAACTTCATTCATTTTTTATTAGCCCCCCCAACCTCTTATAATTCGCTAAAAGTACTATCACGCGTGTAAATCTTATTTTACGAGCCGGCCACGTGCCCCGTGTCCATTTGCAGAATTTCGGCCAAAAAAAAAACAGGTAGCCAGAGTAAGTTAGTTTACGATGCCATTTGGCACCATCTTTATGACGACACGGGCGAGTGGGTCGGAGAAGAAAGGAGGGAGGGGAGGTGCAAACATTAAGACCAGATATACATAATTGGTCATAAATTAGGAAAATCGCCCAAATGTTTATTTATACTTATAAGAGAGGCGAGGCGACGCCCCCATTATCACTGCATGCATGGGAAATACCAATCATCTCCCAATTTTCGAGATGTCACCTTGAACGGGTCAAGGCAACGGAATAAATTTACCGATAAACGAAAGAAAGGTTTTTCGGAGCGACCCTTGTCCTCTCTGCGCAATGTTACTGGGGTTAGTGACATTAGCTCCACTCATAAATAGTGCATTTTTTGGGATTGTTTACGGTATTACGGCGAGATTACGCGCAGGGTCAATCATAAAATACGTGGAATTCAAGGACAAATATTGCGAACGAAGGTCCTGACAAAGACCTTTCATATGATTCATCGGGAAATATCGATGTTTGTTTATTGGGAATGTCAACGGGAAGATACTATTACGTGCACAGTTTGGTATAGCATTGTCAGCTGTTTAAGAATGTTACATGCAGATAAATACTATAGAATTCCTGGGTCATGAGGATATAATACTGAATGCAAGATTTTAATTATACGACCTGGGATCGAACAGCCTATTGGAAAAAGTCATGGGGAAGATATCTGAGTATAATCATGACATTTTGTTTGGACTACCAGTATTGTCAGTTCTGAATGAATTTTTATTTATGAAATATAGGCAAATAAATACAAGATTTTCTGGTCATGCGCAATCATCATTTTCTGGTCATGACGCAATATCAAACGTGTATGACCTCGGGTCAAACAGGAAATTGGGAGAATTTCTCCAAATATACATGTAATCATGGCAGATAAAAATTATAGCTTCGTCAGGCGCATTTTTGGTGACCGGGGTTTTCATTTTGTGGAATATTCACGGGGAAATCAAATCCGAATAAAAAGTTCGAAGTGAATACATGAATATACGTTAAAAATTCGAAGTTAAATATCTCGATGATTTTCTGAAACTTGAGAGCATTTTTATTTTTCCTAATTTGGGCAAAATTAAATATCCGAGGTTAAGGCTCGAAAATCCACAAATGTCAAGAAAGTAACAAGAGCGGTTTACGATGACGCAATGCCACAAAATGTCAGGTGATAAGGTTTCACCTCCACGTGCCAACGAGTTAAACGTGTAAATATAAGGGGCTTACCTGCATATGATTTGCAACGAAAAATCCAGTTCTTAATAAAACCGTATAGCGAAGCGTCTCAGCCGACAACACATTCGTCGCTCATGTTTTTCAAATGAGATATAAAAGGCCTCGGAAGCCGAGCGTGAATCACATGACCGGGGCTAGGAGCGAATCAAATTGTCACCATTCATTCGCAACGGGATCCCATTAGTAACGACTCCGAATTATGACCGTATCTCGGGGAAGAAATTTCAAAAAGGACGTAGCTCGCGAGGTGCACGCGCCCGACTGACGAATAGGCCTAAGTTGTTCATAACGCAACAGCAGCGCCGCCTATCGCCGCGAGCGGGCGATTTAATGAGCAATCAGTCGTTGGTTAGAATACACGTATACTTAAAGAGAGTATAAATAAATGCGCGTAATATTTGGGGAGCGAAGAAAAAGAGCGATCTATGGAAGGTGGATGAGAAATCCGCACGCACGTGACGTTGGGCGACCAATGACGGCGAAGGGCGAACAATGAGCGCCCCCTCCTAAAGTGCGGAAAAATATAAAGACTATTTTGGTTTTTGTTATTTTGCGTTCGTATATATTTATACCGACGATAGCTAATATCAAAGAAAGAGAGCGAAGTGAGTACGACGCTTCTGCTTCTGCTACCGTATTGGCAATGATTCAGAATGGACGCGCGTGCGGTTGCGGCGCTTCGGTGTCACGCCCCCTACACAGCGCCAACCAGTCACGTTACATACGGCTCTCCCCCGTATAACAATAATATTCAATATTTTTTTTATATTTCCCTGTTGTTTTATTTATTTACTGGCGTCAGCGCGTTTCTTCCTATAAGACAGTTTTTCTGAAAAATGTTGTCAACACGCTGCGGTGACATACGCGATGCAACATCGTCAACATTTAGAATGATGACCGTTTGCGCCAATCAGCGTTTAGTAAGCGAATGCTAAATTATTCTGATCGAAGATAAAGCGTCATTACATCCGCTTTTACGAACACCGACTAATTTTGTAGGTTTAGATATAAATTAAAACTAAACCGGTTTTGGTATACCGCGTAAGGATGCTGCCTTGGAATTATATACATGTATAGTTGATAGAATATTATAGGCCAGAAACACAACAAAACTTTTAAACTAAGAATGATAATTTTTTTACCACTATAGCGCCAACCAGCGGGCAAACCATCGGTAATTTAACATGCATTACCAATATTTGCCCGCTGGTTGGCGCTATATAGTGGTAAAAAAATGTAACATTCTTTCCTATAGAAGTTTTGTTGTGTTCGTACCCATACATTGTAAGTGACAAATTATAACAATTCACATGGCCGTTTGGAAACTTTGAAAAGTCAGACTTTTGACAGTATATTGTTTACATTTTAAAAATGAAATTATTCGGAAATTAGGTTCACATCAAAAGTTATAATGGGTCGTTACAATTACGCAGGCATGCGGTATATTTATAAACAAACTTCAAAAATTCCGACATTTCATATATAATCAAAATTTTATAAATAAAATTAATCGGGGATTAAGTGCAACGGTGGCGATATATGCACATCTTGAATTTATGTTTAAAATTGTATACAACTTGGGCAGCGTATATTCCTATCATGCATGCAGCTATATATAGGGTTTTTTCGGAACTCTAAACAGCCCGTTATAGATAAAAAAAATGTTATCTTGATTTACGCATGTTTATGCACATGATTAAAAGGACATTAATTGGTGCAACAACATGTAAAAATAAATTAAATTGCCCATATACATGTACTGCAATGCCATGTAATATTTTAACCAGAAGTTCATTCAAAATGTCACAAAATCTGATTTTTAAAGCATGCATACAGAAAATAAATAAATTTTTATTTATGAGCACGTTGATAATCGCCGATTAACGTCTTTCGAAAGAAATATTTAAGTGGAGATTGGAACGTTTTGGACCTATTTTGACATATTCAACCAACTTATAGCTACTAGTACATATAGCAATATCACACGGGGAAATAGGCCTAATATTTCGTAAAGTTTTAGCCGGCATAGATGCGAAAAGCGCATGCGCGTCCATGGAATAAAAATGCAGAAAAAGTTACAAAGTATATAAATCATATACCGGTCGACCTGAATGCCCGCGTATAATTAAGGTTGACCGATGCTCGTGCAAAAAACGGCCCATTTTAAGCCTAATCACGTGAGATTTTTTAACTTTACAGTATTTGTTAAGGGGGAAGAAAAATATTCAAAAATGATTATAGGCCTATTTTTAACGGGCCATTATTTTCCTATTGTTATAACAGCCGATGGGATACGAGGCTATGTGAAAAAATTCCAAATTGAATCGCATTATAGGCCCCCAATGCCAGAATACAAATTACATTATTTGTGCGCCGTGAGTTATGCCTAAAAAATAAAAAGGAAATTTAATTAAAGAATAGGCCTAACGCGCGCTATACTGAATTCATTGCCCATATAGTAGAAAATATAAAACTTGAAAATGATGTGAAAAAAACGCTGGTTTACCATAACATAAAAATATTTCTAAACCTATAATAAAAATACAATGTATATACCGGTTTAGAATTTTTTGTTATTAATCGGAGATTAAACAGCGCGCTCATTAAAAACCAGTTTGAATTCTCGATTAACGTTATAGAGAATTAAGACTATTACAGATATGCACACAACAACCATATATGTATATCCAGTATAATTCATAGCGTTTATATATCCAGTAGGCCTTATTCAGGATGTTTCCATCGGCGTACAGCCAGATGGCGTTATCGATGTTTACTGGGATTTTAATTAAAGAGTCATTTGGGAGCCTAAGAGAACAGCTATGAAATTAAGGCTGATAAGATATCGGTCGAAGTGGGAAACATAAAGTGGACCGATTCACATAAGTCATTCCTTTTGTTTCATGCACAGTTATACGTATATATACAAAAGGAAACAATAACAGCAGAGAATATATTAATATAGGCCAGAAAAATCCGAAAGAAAAACGTTATTTATGAACCTAAAAAAATGGTTCACGTTTTATCGCAGAATTTAGAAAATGCACGCTCAAACATTTCCTCAAAACTATGCCTACTTATATATGACATTTAAATTAATTTAAAAATGAATGAAACATGCACGAAAAGGACAATGCGCATAAAGTTAAAACGAGTTTTGATATACATGCATGTATAAAGCAAACATCGTAAATATAGGAGGGTGCGGTGAAGTTATACCTTAACTATATATAATTTGCATAATGGCATCATTCGAGAGATAGCATGACAGCAACTCATCTCGATAAATGAAATTAAACTATATATATCACGCTGGGTTTAAAATGTGCGAATAGACGTGACGAAACATTCGTGCATCGATACTGCACAAGTAACACGCCTAAAATGTTAAACATTGAATCGTTTTCGACGTGCACCATGTTTAACGGTTCTGAAATGATACTATCTTGGAACTTATAGTAATGACATCACCTCAATAAATTAATTTAAATAAAACCATGCATGATACTGTACGTACGGAACGTTTTTCACCATTTTTATGGTTCTAAATATGAACTGCTCTGAACGACGCAAGTTAACCCAACTTTTTATGACCCCAATAAAATCGTATCGACACCCCAGACAGGGTTTGAGTCCATGAAATAGTAGCTATAGGCCTAAACACACCCTTATAAAATTCTGACCAAAATCGTGTTTTCTTACCTGCCAATGAGTCACCACGCGCACTTCGGAGGGTGGTTGAGTAGGCTTAAAAGTTCGTATTTCATTCCTCGAGGATCGGTTTACAAATGGCCGAAATTCAAAAAGTTGAGTTTTTTTTTTCGGTGTATCACACGCAACGGTCCGATAATATTTTTACGACGCGTTATTGTGAATTATGTTAGTAGGCTGAGCGTTCTTTTTTTATTTTTCAGGTTTACCCCCGATGCTAAAAATAATGGACGAGAGCCATGACAAAAGGGAGCGAGCTCGTGCATGCGCCTATGGGTTAATTGCGGAGGGGGGTAGCGTAGGCCTAGCCTTTGTTATTGGAAGGGGACGCAGGGACCGTTTCCGGCCACCAATGATACCCATAGGCAGGGCCCCAATGGTAACGCCACCAAATCCCTCGCCGAGAATATGGGACGCACCCAAAGCGCACGCACAAAAACCGATAGAACTAAACAAATGCTCGACTATTCCACTCTGATTGGTTACCGAAAATCAATCATATTTTTCAGCCCGGAAAATCGATCTTTGTCCGAAAAAGCAAACCGAGCGACTTTGCGGCGAGGAAACGACTACGTCATTTTTTTCGGCTAAAAACACCGAATGTCGCTGCGCTCGATGGCTTTTGTACACACCGACGATTTAAAACCCATATACTATGAAATTGAATTCTCGAAGAAAATGCTGTTTCAATATAGGATACGAAACTCCGTGCATGCTTCAATTTTGCTTCTTTATACTGCATTCCTAAAGTCATATTTAGTCTTCAAAAATCAATATTATTATATTGAGTTGTATACACTGGATAAGAAATTGAAGGAAGCAGCGACGCGCGGTTGCGACGTTATACAAATGATAATTGAAAAATTCGGGGAAAAAATTTCAGTTTTTGTCAAATCTTTTTTTTTTGGGTTTCTTTTCAAATCTTTGAAAGAATTTTATTCAGAAATTTTTAATAAAAAAGCGAAAATGAACGAAAAACGCTATACGAAAAACGCTATACTGTCAATAGTATACATGTACATGTATACAGTGTACATCCAGTACAGTGGTCGGAAGTAAAAATATAAAAAACGCCGTAATTCTCTCAAATAATAATTATAGTATTTTATTTTATACGATACATGAGATAAATAACTTTTTGATGAGAAATTGCGGCGTTATATAGTTGTGAATACAATTACATTCTATAAACAGTATTGAATGTACAGCCTAATATATTCAAATAAAAAATGAACGAAAATAAACTTAAATTTTATAATGAAAATTAGAGATAATTGACTTTTCTTTCTAATTTAAAATTCCATAACAAGGTATGAAAAGTTATTATGTACATCTAGTAGCAAATCCTCACAATGGGTGGTCTTCCGTAATTAGAAAAATATTAATCTAACTTAATAAACAGGGGCATGGCATAAAAACCATCGGCCTGCCTTGAAATAAACAAAAAATCTATACAATGAGGTTCTACTAATCGGTTTTTTTTATACTTCTAGTCAAAACATGGCATAATTTTCAGGAAGTGCACGAGCCCCTCTATTAGTAACTCCTGCCAGTTTATAATGTACTTTTAATATGGTTTTGTATAGTAATCCACTAAACTGAATGATATATAGGTAATAAAATTGAACTTTTTTTTCCCATTTTTTCCTAACTCGCGTTTTCCGAGATACATTTTTTTATTATAGCCGCAGGGTTTTCAGCGACCTTCACGCTTATGTGCACGAGATTTTCATTTTGAGTCGTTTCGTGACAAGTTTATACTGATTTCATTATATATACTAACTCCTTTCAAAGTATAGCTGCATACATGCAGAACATCATTCGGTTATTTAATCATTTTTAAATTTTACACAGTTAATGAACATACGATCATATACTGCAGTACCATGATACTCTTAAACTACTAAAACTCCATTCTGTGAGCTGATGATGGTAAATTTGGTGAAAAAGTATTTTAATAAAAGTTTTTCTTAATGTATATATACGGTATAAAACAAAAGACAAAAACGGTTTCGCCGAAAATAAAATTTTTAAAACATGTTAACTGCATCCAAAGTATATAAGATATACAGTACGGGTGCGAGCACAAACAATGCTTATACTGTCGAGTGCCTCTTAATTCGTGCTTGTTTTCAGCTTCTTGTTTCTAGCTTTGGGGCGCACAATGTATGCTGATATCAGCGTGATGGTCCGTGTGCTTGGTTGCGCCACTGCATGCATGCGTACATGTGCTAGCTTCACTTTTGACCAATAGTGATCTACATGTGTGCCACTTTGTGTCTTAAAAATCTGCTTTCGGATTTCCAAAAAAGAATGTGAAAAACATTCTTGAAAGCTTATAAGCGCTTCTTGCAAGCTCATCCTGGCTCGGCTAAGCTTTCTTTGTGTGCCCCCTCATTTAAAACGCATTCCGCATTTTTATCCCTCTTGGTGGCGGTAGTGTACGCAGAGTGGTAAGCGCCTGCAATAGGCATTCTTTGTGCTCGCCCCCTATATACACTGTACATGTAGGCTAATACTTTTTAAACGTATACTTGGGTTCAAATAAAACCCAGTGCATGTGGATATATACATGCAATATTTTATTTTTTTTTTCACTTTTCCTTTTCATGCAAATGTATTATAAATGCATGCATAATAAAGGCACGCAATCTGGCACAATGCCATCCTCTCGGTTACATAAGCCTCCACCATCGCTGGGCATTGCACTCGAAATAGGCCAAAAGCAAACATCTTTTTAAACGCGTCTTTTGATGTTCATTGCTGCTGAGAGAGTCTTTAGACAGCGATTCACCTGAATTACTCCCCATTATTTCAATTAAGCTATAAAACGCAGCCCTGCTTGTTTTCTACTCGTTTCTTCAATGAACTTCTACGCGAGTCTTTAGCCGATCTCGGAGTTGTTTCAGATTACAACCGGTTTTAAACATCCATGCAGCCATTACCATTATTTGGAATCTGTATACATTAGGCTCTGTAAATAATGTAGTTTGACACCATGTTAATTGCATAACATGCTCTCGTAACAAAATTGAGCATCCGTGCATTGGCGACATGTTATTTCCTATGACATAAACCGTCCGATTAAATATTTATATCATAATTATGTTACTACACGAAAATTATTTACTCGATGGTGGCATTGTCATAATATACATTTATTTTATATAAAACATTTTTGTTAAAAAAAAGTTTCTCGAAGGCGAAATAACATGGTGAAATACGAGCGCAAAACACTTTCTTATACACGTATTTTCCACAGCCTTAACAATGTACATTAAAAATGCCTTTAAAGACCTGACTTATTTGATATTAATCAAGATATAAACAGCTTTAGCTTTTCAGGGAAAAAACTGGGAGATAGGCCTAGCCGGCATATAGTGCGCGCCAACAATTCTGAAAATTTCAATTTTCATTATCTCGGATTCAGGCTGATTCCAGGTCGCTTAAATCTATATTTATGGATAACCTAGATGATAGAGGAGGGCCGTATATGAGATTCAGAAATGAGCTTCCCCATGATAATTTATGGTCCGAGCGTATTAAGCGCTGAAAATCTCATAAGCAGTTGAATATTGAACATCCCGAAGATGGGAAGTCTATGGCATTATCATCAAGATGGATGTTTTAAGCTCAACTCAGACAGGACATGCAGTTGATTTAAAAAGAGGGGGAAAAAATGGCGGAATGAGGGAGGCAAAAAGCACTTTTTTAATTATTACTATACCCTGCATATAACCAAATTAAGATCCCCCCAAAAGTAAATCAAGGTTTAATCTCGCGTGTTCTCTGCACTCAATTTTCCATATATGATCTTTGTTCAGCCATTTTTTTTCCTATTTCCTCGCCTATTTTCTACTTAATGTGGCCTATACACAACATGTCTTCGGATACAAAGGGCAACATGTATTATTCCTGCAAGCGCTCCCACAGTCCCACTGCCCCCTGCTATAGCAGCATCTGTCGTGGCACCCAATTGGTACATTGGCAGCAACTGTTATTCGTTTTCATTACGGGGAAAAGGCGACACTCAGAGGCTCTGACGACCAGCAGTGGTCAAAAAAAGGAATACGAAAATACAAACGTCATCTCGGAAAATGATAAAATTTTGGTTAAAAGCACGCTAACCATGCAAGGACTTGCTTGTATCATCAGAATTAGACAAAAATCATAACGGAACATACAAACTTGATATAAATATACATATATGTTCTTAGAATCTGATGTGAATATCTTGGTACACATAACATTCGTATACATTGAAATTTTGAACATTTAAATTACATCAAAACCTTCATCCGCTGTGTTGTTTATTAACTTCGAGATGAACCGACTAATGGACATGTTAAGATGTTTGCAAATCAAGGTAAATTAATGCATTCCTTTTGCTCACGCGACTTCCCAACTACCAAAAGCGCCATTCGTATAAAGCTTCTGACTGTGTAAACCAGTTATTTGGACGAAATATTGCTCAATTTGCATTTTTAACAGGTTAAAAACTGGTAATTTTTATTTTTATGGATATATAGGACGAGGCCTATTGATGAGGAATTACAAAATGATTGACAATTAAGAACTTTCACATAAATTGGACATCAATTTGTAGACGGAAGTCTTCGATAGAAAAGTAAGTGAATGTGATAATTTAATTCACTATATATGGAGTATACTCTGTATAGTTTAAAATAAGTAATTCGGGACAAGACTGTTTCGGATTTTGGAATATGTACAATTACGCTGTAATAATTATGTGCACGAAACAAATTTGTGTAAATCTAAAAATTGTCCGCTTTTCTGAGATCATATCAGGGCTCAAAAAGTTTAAGATTTTGGAATTTCGTCAAAGTTATTTAAGTTAAATAAAGATTAAAAACATGATTATTTGGAAAGCCATAAAGAATTGTTAACAACAATGTAATAACGAAATTTTCATTTGATTTATGACAATTTCAAAGTAACGACCATGGCTACTATAACCATGCAAAGTTGCCAATGAAACTCTGCGGTTGAAATTGCACGGACTTAATTTTCGATTAACTATACGGGTATTTTTTTTCCAATCGACTTTTGCGCAATCGAAAAGCGCGCTGAATAGCATAGTGCTGCTAGAATAGATGGCATAAGAGAGCAAGATTTTTCATTCGTTAAATCCCTTCAGGGATCCCCGGCAGGCCTTTATGGCACTCCCCCCTTCGCGAGCAACACTGTCGCAATCTGCCATGACGAGGGAAACTGAAGACATCAGCAGGAGCGCCGTAGTAGCGCCGCTGCACGGATTTCTGTTTGCACGTCATCATGGCGAAGAGGCAGGGCACAGCGCTGGGGAGACCAGGGGAAAAAAAGCCTTTTTTTATGGTTTTTCAAGTGAAAGAACTCTGGGTCCCAGTAGGGTGTTGGGATTGTAAATCTTGCAGCCAAAAGCATGCAAAAGGAAATGCCAACCATGAAAAAAGCACGAGCCATGCTAAAATGGTGAAAACCCGCTGGGGGATTGGCACGCACGGATGTCAAACGTTCAATTCCAAACACGGAAACACAAATGGCGGTTTTACCCCTACTCCCTTCAACCTCCTGCAGCCATCTTGGAATTCCATAAATCAGCGGGCGCTTTTCGTTTTTTGGTTAATGTTTCCACTACATGTACGTATATAAAGTGTTAGAACTTAAATTACTTAATAGTGCGATCAACGTATCTCTTTCAGAATTTAATTTTATCCATACGAAATTATCAATTAGTTAACCCGAAAGAAAGAAACAATCCGAGATTCAAACACGGATTTACATGTATGCTGTACAGTATATAAATTCACAATTATTTACATACTGCATGCACGAACACGTACATGCATCTCAAAGTTATCAAAAATTAACGATTTGACGAATTGTCTTGAAAGGAAGCTGAATTTTCACTTTATTATTCGGATAAAAAATAAAATTGAGTGATCAGCATTTAGAACTGACCACTAAGATTTGCACTTCGGACTTAATTAATGAAAGTTACAAATATACATGAACTTATATAACACCTTTTATTGTTATTTTATACTCGTTGTAGATTTATAAGATTTTCAAATTGCGTAACAAATGTTTATTTTTCAATTTCAGCTCAATCATCGGTGCATGGTTGAAAACCTAGAAAAAACGTTGCCATTCCACAATCGTGACGTCACGATGTATAGGCCTACTGATATAATTCCTCCAGAAGTTTATTTACACGTAATTTAGTTGAGTAGAAGTTAAGTAAACATTTTATAGGTCTTCATAACACGAATGTCGAAATCCAAGAAATGAAATATAGTTGGCAATTATGATGGACGAAAGAAGAGGCGCTGTTGTTACATGAATGCAAATTAATGCCAGATTTCCTCGACAAATTAGACTAATACATTTCAAACTCCGGAAATTCTTTCTCGTAAAAGTGCCATGCATCCCCTCGCCATATCACAGTAGGCATGCATCTAATTATGCAAATCGAAATCGTTTATCTCATTAGCGAAAAAAGTCAGAAGCTATTCAACTTTCCCGATGATTCAGTCAATGGTCCGAAACCAATTTCATCATTAAACAAACGTACGCATGCAGCGCCCTCCTCATTCGTGCATTGCCCCTCGCGGGCCAGCAGTGGGCTCGCTCTTCGATCTATTTATGATAATAGGGGAGACTTACGATGTTTAATTTAATTAAGGCAGTATACCTTAGGGTTTTACAGCGGTGCAGCGAGAGAGATTAAATAATAAAAATTTAGCGACGTTGTTCCAACTAAATATCAAAGTTTAATTTATACAGAAAAACGAATTAGCAAAAGTGACTGCCAATTACCATCGGGATTTGTAGCGAAATTCCCAGAAGAATGGATGATGAATTGAATACGAGCATATCCTGCAGTCCGACTGTCATATACACGGTATTCTGTAATGTCATGTTAACTTTTTAATAAGGAAACAAAGTAGCATTGTTTGGCATGTATACAAATTAAATATAACAATGTATATACAGTGTATGCTTGCCTTGCCAAAAATTTTTCCCACATGGCAATCAGCTCAATGAAAAAAAAACCCAATATTTTTATAAACTTTTTTTTTGCATTAAACGAATGCAGATCTTTTAATTAATCATATCTTTTAATCAAAGATGGCCGACAGAAAGGGGTATATAAATACCGTTTTTTTTAACTATATAAGTCCTGGTTCTGCATTTCTAATTAAAAGCACTATTTAATAAATGAAAAACCTTAATGAATTTCTAAGAAAATATGTTTACCACGCAACATTTCATTTATACTAGCCAAAAATGCTCTCCAAACCGGATTATGACAAATGTTTCTCAGTGTGGGTTTTTCGTTAACTTACCATATTTCTTGCCCGACAAGTCTTAATAATTCCTTTACTAAGGTAAGAAAACAAGACGAAAAACATAAGCCTACAGGGAAGAAAATATACCGCACAAATGTTATTTTCAGTTTTGAGACGGAAAAGAGGAAGAAAAAAACAAAACAATTCGAGCCATTTTCCAAATTCTTTTCCGTAAAAACACGAGAAACCATTTCCAGCTTTTCGCCTCTAGCAGAATTGCAGAAAATTTCTTCAGAAATACACGAATTCTTGAGCGTATGGACTGGAGCCACATTGAGGCCACCGCCCCAAAACAAGGGGAAAAACAGGTAAGTGAAATGCGTACCCCCCTGTAAAAATGCACGTGTGGCTGAAAAGGTCAATGTCAGAAGTGACCAATGGGAAAGCAGCACCAAAGGGGAAGGTGGAGCGTGGCGGCCATTTTAATGTTGCCAAGGTCGGCCATTACTCAATGAGACCAAATAAGAGGTTAGGATTGAGAGGCGACGTGTCCGCCATCTTGGAACACACTAGCATCACATTTTGAAGAATAGGGAGACGCGTGCTATACGCGAGAGCATAAAATAATGTTTAATTGTAATTGCATTGCCCATAATAAAGAGAGCATTCATAGTATCAGGTGTTGTATTAATCATTAGTTTTTATTGATCGGAAACTCATAGTTATAGCCCGACCAGCGTTAGACGATTCGTCCATGCACGCAGTATACGTATAAACGCAACTGTCCTAGAAATACAAAAAAACAGCTCGGATCCAATAAATAAGCAGTATACATATTTTTAAAATAATCTAGAAAAGATTTCCCCATTGTAGGTCTAAGCTGTCCTATTTCAACGATTGTTGGATCTGGTGTCTTTTTAATAAGAATTTGTTGAAGTGAATTTACGTGCATATTCTATTATTCATGTCCCAGAATGCTGGCTGGCGGTTGGTGGAATGGGGGTGAGGGAAAAAGAGGGGGTTATGGGATAAGGAGACAATGGGGGAACCCATAGGGAGAAATTGCGCCACAACGAGAACAATAGCGGAAAAAGGAAGGGGAAAATAAAAAGAAGAGCGAGCCTGAAATCTTTTCTAATAAAATCTTTTTCTTTCCTGCATTCACCAACTTCAACTCTTCATAATGATAAAAACTCATTATTTGGTTGAAAATATCACCGCTGTACCAAAGCACGCTACACAAGATGATGCATTAAAACATATACAGGGTGCATGATCTAACTGCATGCAGGATGTCTCCAATTTATTTTCTCTCAATCTATGTACAGTAGAACCTCGTTAAGAAGAACTACTGTAGCTTTATACGAATTTCTGAGTCACCAACTCATTTTCAGTCCCCGTCCTAAGGTTTAGGCGATTAATGATAATTTCTTAGTTTAAGATTAATTCCGAATTGGGATTTTACACATTTTCTGCTAAAAAGGATAAGTTTTCGAGTTCCCGAGCATTCGCTCCATGTTACTTTAAAACGAACTTTAGACAATATAAAAGAAAGGTACGTTAAACGAAGAATTCCCAGATAAAAGTTGCAGCACCTCCTCATTCACATGCGTGGGGAAAGGATTTTATCTAAACCTCGATGAAACGTTATTTCTTATTGTCGAAGACATGTTTTATCTGACTTCTCATAATACGAACAACGAATGGCGGTATCTTCAAGTGGTTAATTCACGCCGAAATTTCTCGTTTTTCCACTACCAAATGTAAGGTTTGGCATAAACGAGGAATACGAACAACGGTTTAAACCAGTGTGGCCACAACATTTTCAATTTCTTTGACTAAAATCCAAAATTTCTTAACCAAAACTTACTCGTTAATGCATATCAATTTTTTTTGTCATAATGAAAAATTAAAACAACAATTGCAATAAGAAGCTTGGCAAAACAATGGATTTTGTTGCAAGTCTATAGCTGAAGAGGATTGGGGATGAAGCTGCTAGCAGATTGAGTGCAGGGAGAGCATTTTGCTTTTATTTGGGAAAATTTCCCTGACCACTCACAAATTTCCCTGACTTCCATGACCACCCTTGCCTAAACGAACTACATGTATTTTTACGTTCCTTGAGATTCGTCTTAATGAGGTTCGAGTACTGTATTTATACATGTATGTATAATTGTATTTGATCAAAATTCGTTACGAGGGCGCATTTTCTTAAGAGCATCCTCGAAGATGAGGGTAATTTCCCCAGCGCATCTCGTCCATAAATCGGTCGATAATTTGAGACAAATTGTATTTACGTAGAGCGTCATTTATCAAAACGATTCAAAAAGCGCGAGTTGAGGTAGAGAGAGAAAGAAGCAAAAGTTTATTCGGGGTGACATCGAGATCTATTCGTTTAATTTATAAACCAGCTAATTTATTAGCGCGCCTGCTTCGCATTACACGCGCTATTATGCATTTTTAAACGAGCTAACCCATGCATATTTAATGAGCAGGCCCTGAGGCCGATGGTCGCCTTTGCCACGGCACGAGGGAGCGCCCTAACACAACATGAATCTTCCGCCACGGTAACATCATTAATTTCTAAGCACGAATCCACGCACATTTTTGCAAAAACATCCATTTATTCTCGAATATCTGAAATTTTGCTTTCGTTTTAAGCCCACCAGTCAAACCTCCATTCGTGGGCGACCCTCGTACGCGGTGGGCAGACCTATAAATTGTGTATTAAGTGTTCGATTACTGAGGAAATTTGAGATGAACCAAATTAACTAATATTTCAAATTTCAAATTATCGATGTGAGATTTCGTACGTATCTGCATGTTTGAGAACCAAATTTTATTGACAAGGTTAATGGACACTCACTAGTAACTATTTCAGCATGATAAAATTACTTCATTACCTCAAAGAGGTAATAAATAGTTCTAAAATCCCTCACAGTCGACAAAATTCTCACCACTCGATGTACTAACGAAGTTTCAATAGTAGCGCCATCTAGTGAGTGCCACTGCATACCGATAAACTTGTCATTTGAAATATGCTGTACATATAAGGAATTTTAAAAGCTTGTTCTAAAAATTCTAAATTTGAATGTAATTTAATATTCACGTGTACAGTAAATCATGTCATATTCCCATGAGCAAAGTGAAGCATACCAGCGAGCGCTTCCAGTAGAGGGCGCTTCGATCAATGCGTAAATTGTACACGCAACACGCCCCAATTCACATTTATACTCGGAGGTTGCAATCTCATAAATTTTATGTCCCGTGACTTGTTCTCGTTGCGAATTTAAACATGAGAACATCGCGAGATCCCGAGCTGAAATAAAACTGCAGGATTCATACTACAGTGTAGGATATATTCTCTAGCAAATAGCTATACAAGTATATACAGTATACGTTTAACAAACATTGGCCTTTTGGTTTAAGACCTTCTTATAGTTCGTATACTTCTAATTTTCTCGAGCGTTTCTGCATCTCTCTCTCTCTCGGCATGTAGACTGAGATTGTCAACCTAATAAATTGTCCTGTTATTTACATATGGCCAATTCTAAAGTCGAAAGCAAGAAGGTTAAGTTCCTTCGGTGATCTTTTCGTTTCTAATTTGAATTCATCGCTTCATATTTTTCCAAGCACGCTGTGCTTTATACTCAAGATTACTAAGAAATATGGACGCCAATGGCACTATACCAAGACTATTTGCCAATATTGAGATAAAAAGAGGACGCTAAATATTAAACATTAAATATTCCGATCTAAATACTAAAAAGATTAAAATTCTCGAATAAATCAACAACGATGGTGTGGATATTTTAGTAAAAACAGCAATTAAATGAATGTTAATTAACCGCATATGTGGATTGGTAGTGAAATCATGATACATTTGAGATTGCTACTGTTTATTATAAAGCAATAGTAATTACAGGGACGCTCGGAGAGAAGTTTCACGAATCGCACTTTCCAGGCAGCCATAAAGTCACGTGTGCAAAATCAAGCTATTGGGTTAAAAAAAATCATTCGAGGTAAATGTATACTCGATGTTATTAAAACTATTGGCGACTACACGTGACTTCACGACTGCTAAAGTGCCATTCGTAAAGTCCACTCTAAGTACACGCATCCCTATTCTCCGTTATTAAAACAATGATTCGTCATTCATCATCAGATTCGTCATTATATCACCAGTATCACATGATGCAGATTCATACATTATTCTGCAAAGTTCATTAATGCTTTCCTTATAAGTTACCTCACGACTGTTGAAAGTGCGCAATTAGTAAAACATTTGTCCGAGTACCCCTATACTTTAAAAAGGTGGCGACATGGTGCACCAAATATACAAAAGAATCCAAATAAAAATCATTCCCACGTTATTCCCATATTTCAAAGCTGCACGAATGGCGATCTTGACCTGACAGGACTTGAATTTAGTATTTGGCACTATTTTTTCTACCCACAATTCCTCGCACGAAGGTTAAGAGGTTATGGGGTATACAGGGTGTCCACGCGATAAAAATAATAGAAAACGGCCGTGCGAGCAACTGGAAGTTCTGATAAAGATGTCGCTTATGAAATGTGGGAGCGAGTGATTTCCCCTCCCCGTCTGTTCCCATAACAGATGGAAAATGGACCATAAATCGTCCGTCACGCGTCCAAACAGGGAGAAAAGGACCCGGGCTAGCAAACAACCCCGCAGCAGCTTCATTCTCAGCCATGTTTTGCACCAAATTCAAAATGAATTCTACACCGGGGCACAAAAGCGGGGCGCCAATGAGCGCGGTGTGGTTCATAATTGGGGCTCCTCCACGCTCCGACCCCGGCCAATCCCAGTCTGAACCCTGCTCGACGACGCCCTCTCTACGTGCGTGCATGCGACGTTCATAAAATTAACAGTTTGAGCAAACAATCGCTAAGGCGATGCCCAGGGCACGGGCGAAGGGGTTAGGACAACACTATGGGACATATCGTGAAATACGACGATTGACTTGTCAACTACAAATTCGATGGCAAAGCATAATGACGGCTGCAGGGACGCCGGAATAGGAACATCCGGAAGTAGTATACTCTCTTCCGCCATATTTGATCCAAATTCAAATTATGCAGGCAGCAGTTCTCAGAAAACGTTTAACGTTAATGGCGTGCAAAGAACGTGCTGCGTAGAGGAAACATAAGAGGAACTTATTATTGCCAGTTGATTCTGGAAACAAACTTGTTTACGTAAGTTTATCAACAAAAAGTTCCTCCAGCGTGGACGATAGCATTTCGTATACCAAGCATCCCATTTAAAAGGATCCTCTGGAACAACTCGAAAAAAATGTAGACAATATTTGTCTTGAAGGGGGTCACAAGGTAGCGCTATCTGTTGTATACACTACACGCGTACGATATACTGTACGTTGTCCATTTCTTGTCTATATACTGTACAAAAGATATACATTCGTAAGCATGTACTCGTCGAGTTCAAAAGGGAAATTCTGTGAATGGCTAATAATTATAAGAAAATGTTTCAAATAAAAATGTATCTACAGTACATTACATGGATCCGTTAAAATGAGACCCCCTGAATTCATGCCATATATTCACTGCTTGTTTAAAGGGTGGTGCTGATGCAAACTATATACTTTTAACGGTGAGTTCATTGTATCCTTTATATGTGTACGTTTAGATGAAAATCCATTTACATGTATATATTTGCTATATACAGTACAATACATGTATATTTCAACGAGCTAAACAAAGCTAAGGCATTGTTTTTTTTCCCCAAAACCGGCCTTGCTCCCAGACAGGCGATCGACCTACAAATGTCTCTTTTGATAGAAATATAGCCTGCCGATAATAATCACTACGAAATTTGAGCTAAATGCTCGAGTCTGTATTTAGGTCTACTTTCCATCTTGAAGTATACATACATTAACAGGCATAATTGAGGCCAAAAGAAGCGGCTATTATTATTAGGTTGATTTCAAGGCAACCCACAATATACTTTGTATATAAACACGCATGCGTGTCCCCTTAATCATGTAAGATGAATTCTATAAAAGTATTTAAATTTCGAAGGGCACGCGTGTCTAATATTATGAATTTACAGGTACATGTACATTGTATATATCCCTCTCGCTCCATTCATAAAGCTATATGAATTTAAAATAAAAAAAATAAACTACAATAATCCTTATACATGTACAGGGTGTAAATATAATCAACATCATGATTTAAAAACAATGTTCTTACATTGAAAGCCTGTTAATTCGATCACGCCAAATCCGATCAGCCATTTTTTTTCGGTCAAAACAGAACGGATCTTTTCCTACGCTGCCCTAAACAAGTCGCTTAATTCGGTCATTTCATCGCATAATTCGACCAAATTTCCACGTGTATATACATAACGCAAAAGCGGGAAACAATTTCGAGCAGCTTTCAATACAACCACGGAGACGTTTGGATAACGCGCATGCGTGCATCTAAACATCCAATACACCAACGTCTGTACTCGGATGGATTTTCTGCGTATTTTTTGAACATTAAATTTCAGCCGTTGCAGCAAACATGCAGGCAACATCAAACACTGCAGTTACATTTAAAAAAAAAATGTAAATACAGTACATGCATGGTACACGTTTGGTAAGGACAGCTTTTCAGAGTAATAATTGATGGGCTATTTTTTCCTCGTACCTTTATTTATGTACGCGAGTCGACTTGCATATCGCAGCATTATCACACCATTGCAGGGTTTGTATATACAGTTTGTTCAAAATGTCTAATACCGCGATTCTGCATTGTTTACTATACTCTATACCGTCCCGATGCTTTATTGAACACTCGGTATTTTTAGTTACAATAGCAGGAGTCGTATTTCATCTTGAGCTCACCTATGCTGCATCACGGAGACGTAATTTGTGCCTTTTGGCCATGCAACCTCGTACCTTTCTTTGGCAAAAAAAAAACCTAGGGTCCAAATGACATTCGGGTTCCCCTTCGACTTTTTTTACGCCTTTAGGTGAACAAAAAATACCACCATGACAGAAAATGCAGGGTGTTCAAAAAGCCAACCTATAAAACCCATGAAGAGTTAAGAACGGACTCGCTTAACACGAATTTCTGATATAGTACGAGCCATACATTTCAGTCGCAATTATGTTATTTCAACTTCCGATAATACAAGCTGCGGTTAAATTTAAACGCGCAAATTTTGAATTTTCTTCGAGTTCGTCTTAACGAGGTTCGACTGGAATACAACGTTCGTGAATTAAATAAATGAAAACGAAAGTCGGTTGATGTTTATGAAACTGCATTTAACTTTCTGTATAATTACAGTACAGGTCATTAAAATGTTATTTACATAAATAGAATGATTATACATAAAATATGTCATAGGTCAAGTTATATCTCAGTAGACGACTCCAGCTTCGCGTTTGAAGTACCGTATATAGGTAAAAAAAAATAGACATTTCGTCGAATTTCAGCATATTTTTGTCATAAGAAATCCGAACCGAACCGTCAGAAACGAGCAATTTCTGGGAAAAAAAGAAAGAAACCACATTTCCTCGCGCTATTTTAACAGAGCAGACTAGTGGTCGATTTATCACTTTAAAATATAACAGCCAGAAAGAAAAGCGAGGAAAAGAAGAAAAAAAAAGCACCTTATCCAGCGAAGTTACGTTGGAAGAAATGGCGTTTTTCTTTGCCAATATTGGTGATCAGTGCTTGATAAAATGCAACATACGTCTGCAGGAAGATCGAGTGCCTAGTTTTTTTTATTTTTGTAGGGGGAGCCAGTCGCAGCAGCCTTTCCATTTCCGTATCCCCCCACCAACCCATGCACTTCCCCCCCAAAGTTTGACACAGCCGATAACGTTTTATGCAGATTTATGGCTACGGCGCTGTGGCTGTCAGAGCAGCGAAGAATAAGAGCGTAGTTGCTTGATAGGATGGGGTTTAGCGAAGGAAAGGAGGGAGATGGGGCTTAAAAAGCGCCCTCTAAGCGAGTGGGGGGAGGGGGAGGGGAAATGGCGCGCCACGGAGCATGCGCCATCTACATCCGACCTCCTATTACGCAAATTTGAGAGAATTTTGTTCGGAAATTGAGTTTTAGTGAAATCAATTGAAATGTCCATCTACTTTAGTCGGATAATACTGGTCAAGTACAGTGTACTGCATATATACTGTCCTTCGGAGTGTTTGAGTATCCGCGGAAAATGTGGGGAAATATAGCCTGATGAAATCCGAGTTTTAATGTTAAAACGTCTAAATCGTTCATAATCGAGGTACGTTTTAATACTATAATTGCACAACTGGATCGATTAATGATTGCAGTGTAAAAGTAAAATCGGCACTCATCAAATTCAGACCTGGTTTTTGAAAAACTCATTTTTCCCTCAACATGCGTAACAGTTTAAAATTTAGATAAATCTACATACAGTATGAATACATGTCGAATTTGTATTTCAAATTTTTAATGTTAATTCATTGAATGCCGCTTAATCCGGTCAGCCATTTTATTCGATCAGATTGGATGTTAAAAAACTCCCTTAATTCGGTCGCCTCATCGCATAATTCGATCAAATATCCACGTGTCTACATAACGCAAACGCACGAAACAAGTCAGAGCAGCTCGTTTGGACAAGGCGCATGCGTATCTCAGCATCTAATGCATCAGCGGCTGTACTCAGATAGATTTTCTGCGTTATTTAGAAAATGAAATTTCAGCTGTTGCAGCAAGCAGACAACATTAAACACGACTCATAACATTTCTAAAAAAAATATTTTAGAAATACGTAAATACGTTTACACTGTAAATATATGTATTCTTAAAACATTGAACAAATTATCTTGATATGGTCAATGTTTACGTGTTTTTGACATTCATCGTCTATTTCAGTCCAAATCGCTGGAATTAACGTGATCGAATTAAGCGGCTTTCACTGTATGTCTAATTTTGGGGAAATGAGTTTTCCTAAATTAAAAAAATACATAAGTTTTTTATAGGAGTGTCACATGAATTCTGAAAACAAAAGAAACTTACTAATGTTCGCATGACTAATGTTGGTGTTGGCATGATTTTTACAAAAATAGAACTGAATCGTAAAACTCGAGGAGAAGTCAGTAATTATAATTATTCTTTCTTTTTCCCCCAATGGTAAATTAACTTGGATTTAAAGAGTCCATTTTGAAGGTTTTACCATGTTGTGCATTAAATTTAAACATGCATGTACATGTAGACCGTATAAGCAATTCTCAGGTATTACAACTGATAATGATTTCATATCTCACAACAATGTTTTTAAAACGTTTCTAAAATGTAGTCACGTTAAGTATTGATTTTCAGTTCCTGTACAAATCATTAATTTCGAATGACATAATGTGATTCATTATACTGAAATTATTTTGTGAAGTAGCCAGTATTAATGTCTGTCTATATTATGATACCGACAAACCTATTATACGAAGCGTTTCTTAACATAGCGTTTCATTCATCATTTACAGTAAACGTCATTTAAAGCACCCCGTTACTGTCAATAAATTCGACGAATTTTCAGATAACGTCAGATATCTACATGTAGGCTAGAGTTAGCAAAAAAAAAATTGTTCTCACTTTACAAAACTCTGAACACAGATTTCATTCGAAAAATACAATGATTGTTCAATCGTGAATGCAAAGGAATCCCAAAGCGAATTCTCACCAGTGATCGCTATTGGTTGATAAAAAATTGATTTTCCCTTTCGTTCAACGACAACCCTCGAAGTTCTCCCTAAAGCTCGAACAGAGGTTCAGTGAAAAACTTTACCCTCAATTGAAAACGATACGGTGTTCTAGAATCGATGTTAAAAACACATCCCACGCACCTTGTCTCGCATCTCCAGAGAGAAATTATTTGTGAAAAATGTTAAGTTTGCGGACAAAGCCGCAGCAGCCATTTTGAAATGTCGTTTCCACCCAATGATATCTTCTTCCCCTCATTGCCGGGTAATCGTGGGATTAGATATTCATAAAATATTTCACCCATTCTAAGGGGATTGAACTGCATCAGGAGGGAAGATAGATTTTCTTATCCATTTAATCCTCCCAATCACACGCATTAAATTTTCATTAAATTGAAAACGGGAAATGATGGCAAAAAATGCGTGGCTCTATAGATAAAAGATACGAAATTTATTATTAAAATTGATGATTTTCAGTCGACAGCCGCATTGCTGGGTCTTCCCTCGACTGATTTTCTGCGAAACTAGGAAATTACTTATAGGATGAGCTCAAAATTTCAATTATATCGTTAATCTTTTCAAGGATTAATATCAGTTGAACATAGTCGCACCAAATGCTCCATAACGTGAGAGCCTATACGCTCAAATATACGTCAACAAATCGACTCTTCGATAAATTACTAACGTGAACGAACATACTCCACCTAGCGACGATTAGAAGAAACTGAAACCTAGTAAGTAAACACTTTTCATAAGTTTTTTCCACCATTATCAATAAAGGGGCCATCTATAAAGGACGTCCGGCAAAGGGAGGGAGGGTGTATGTGAAAGCGTGTCGACACAGGCGGACAGGAGGGGGGGAAGGGGTTCAAGGAAAGTGGACTTCCGGATGTCAACTTGTGCTTAAACTGTCATCAGTTTCATATGATTAATTGACTGCATTGGTTTTATTGTATTGCTAGTCAAGGTTTTGAAACTTTGAAGGTAAATAAGGTAATTCACCTAATCCAATTTTGTTTTGTCTGTTTTAATTAGTTATAATATTCTGTAGGTCTTTGGTTCACCTTATACAATTTTATAACATCTGTTTCTATAACATCTGCACTGCTGTTAGTGCACAGTTACATTGATGTTTCTTAAATCTGTGTGTATGATGGTTCAAAATTGTTCTAAAGTGTTAAGTATCCTTGATGTAATTTAATCTTGTAATTTTATTGTGTAACCATATATAACTTAACTTAATTTTGTAAAATTTCTTGTTTACTTAACAGATTATAAACTTGAAGAATGGAACATGGGTTCCGAAACGTCGTTTTTCCCTAAAAATACGTTACTTGGTGAGGGCAAATAAATACACATCATCCTCACCTTCATGCGGGGTGGCCGGCAGGGGAAACCGACTCAAGCAATCAGCGTTCTTGTGAAGGCCCCACTTCTTGTACCGCACCGTATAAGAAAACTCCTCCAGGCGTGCCACCCACCGGGCCAACTGAGAAGAGGGGTTCTTTATGTTCCACAGGAAGCACAAGGCGTGGTGGTCAGTAACGATCGTAAAATGTTGGCCAAACAGGTAATGCCGAAATTTTTCTACTGCCCACACCACTGCCAAGGCTTCCAGCTCAGTTATAGTATAGCGCGCTTCCGCACCCACCAGCGTACGACTAGTGTACGCCAGCACCCGCTGCGCTGGGCCCTCACCCTGCTGTAAAACCGCTCCCAGGCCGGACAATGAAGCGTCCGTGTACAATGACAGCGGCTTCGACGGATCGAACATGGTTAGGACTGGTTTTGAACTCAATGCTACTTTTAAAGCATCGAAAGAATTTTGGCAAGCGACCGTCTAAGCAAAAGGGGTTTTCTCACTAGTAAGAGCGATAAGCGGAGCGGCGGCCGCAGAAAACCCAGAGATGAAGCGACGGTAGTAGCCAGCCAGCCCCAAAAAGCTATGCACCATCGTGCGCAAAGAGGGCACCAGAAAAGCAACCACCGCCGCCACCTTGTCAGGATCAACTGCCACCCCCCACCGCTAACCACATGACAATGATAATGAACCTGCCGAAACCCAAAAAAGCACTTGCTCGGACGGAGGCGCAAATTATGGGACTCCAATACCCGAAACACTTGCTCCAGGTTCCTCAGAAACCCCGAGAAGGAATGTGCAAAAATAATGATATCATTCAGGTACACAAGGCAGGTCTCCCACCGTAACCTCAGAAGGATCTGATCCAACCCACGCTGCATTGTAGCTGGGGCATTGCATAGCCCAAAGAGCATGCGCAGAAATTCAAAGTGCCCCTCACAGCATGAGAAGGCTGTCTTTTCCCGGTTGCCAGGTTTCATCGGGAGCTGCCAGTTACCTGACATTGAGATCTAACGTGGCAAACCAGTCGGCCCCGAACAGCGAGTCGAACGCGTCGTCGATTCAAGGAATTGGATAGGAGTCCAGTTTAGTTTGTGCATTGACTCGACGATAGTCAATGCAAAACCGGTACGCCCCATCCTTCTTCCTCACAATGACGACAGTGCTCAAGTACGGGCCCCTACTGTGCTGGATAATTTTATTTGACAGCATGTCTGCCACCTCCCTTCAGATGATGTCCCTGACGGCCGGGGACGTCCGTCTGGGGGGCTGGTATATGGAAGGCCCCCCCCCTCCCCTGAGTATTAATGGTTTATGACCGGCAAGGAGCTAAGACCAAACTCCTCCATAGACAGCGCAAAAACTGACTGGAACCTGGCCAACAGTGCTAACAATTGGGACCTCTGTTCTGGCAATAAGGCCGGATCCAGATTTAAGACTGCCTGGAACTGCTGCAAGGCTTCCCCCACTAAGGGAGGAGACCGAGCAGCCTCATAGGACTTAACAGGTACCACCGTATCCTCATCCGAGATAGGGGCGGCCAAAGCCAACACCTGGCCGCCCTTGAGCGAAATCGAGGAGGACGACAAGTTAGCCACCTCCAGTGGATGGCACAGAGGTCCACCTGACAAATGCAAGCCGTATGCCGGACGAACCTACATGTCCGCCCTCCGTAGGGGCATAAGCAAACAACACTCGCCAGGAGGAGAGTCCTTAGCTAGGACACATGGAACATTCGTAATCGATCAAGGGGGCAAAGTCACTGGCCCAGCAATGGTGACCGGAAACGCCGTCACTCGTAAGACCTTATCAGAGCTCTTGGGGGGTATCCCAGATTTTCTCAAAACCTCCCGCAAAAGCGGAGGCGCCATTTGCGGGAGAAGCAGTGCGTAAAATGCCTCCTTCAAAGTGTAAGATCGCTCCGGGGCGTCCTTATAAAAGAAAATGCCATCACTGGCAGACAGATCTAACTTCCAACGTCAAGCAAACTCCCAACCCAACAGGAAGAAATCTTCCGGAATATTATCCGGATGAGGAATTACCCTAAATTTGTGCTGAACACACCGATCCAGCACCCATAAGCGCATATCCACGTGCGTAGGACACGGAATCCGAGTACCCGAGGCACCAATTACCGAGCAGCCGCCACCGTTGGGCGACTCCTTGGACCTAAGACCCAGCTTGTCTACTAGTCTCTGAGACACAACCAAGACACAGGCTGCCGTATCATATTAGGCATAACAAGAGCTCCCTCAAATATAGACCCTGATAACAGGGGGATCATCATCATTCTGAACTAGCATATTAACAGTAGGTGGCCGAGTCGGCACTGAGGCAGGATCTAACAACAATAAGGGGCAGTTCTTCTAGATGTGACCCAACTCACCACACCCATGGCAGCGCCAGCGAGACCAGTCAAACGGAGGTGACAGTGTGGAAGTTTTCGGCACCGCCTTTGTTACCTGGACTTGTTTCGATTTCGTCACATTTTCGGAAGCTTTTGACTTAGGTGCGGAATTCCGACTAAGGTAGCCCGGTTCCAGTTCCAGCAACATGCGCTTAAACTCTAACAGTGGCAGCCTCACCTTGGTACGCACCCTGTCTCGATAGTACAAATGTAAGCCCTTTCTGATCTGATTACGAATAAAATTAGGAGGAGAATTTGGATCTAATTTGGAGCACAGGACCTCCACTGCCATACAAAACGCCCTAATGGACTTATCCTGACCCTGGCGACGTTGGCCAACTGCGTCATCAGGTCAATTTAAAAAACAGGGTGCAAACAATATTCGAAAAATGCCGCTTGAAATTCCGTCCAATTTGCCAGCCCTAAACTTTTTTCATGCGTGAAAAGCCAGTCCTTGGCAATTCCCTCCAGTCTAGAACGCAGATGGAGAGGCCAATCGGCCACTGGGATCTTTTCCGCCCTAGCCATAGTCTCAAACGTATTTCAAAATATTTTGACGTCCCAAACGCCGTCATATTTGGGCAGACAATCAGGCCGAAATTGAGCAATCGTGACCGCTATGGGCATCGGCCCCCAAAGGGGTTACGGAAGGCGCGTGCGGCTGCGAAGTTAAACGACCTTGGCGTTGAGCCAGCAAGTAAAGCGTGTCAAGCGACGCCCTTTGTTCCGCTGGATTCCCACCCTTGGCGGCAATCCAGCGGTCCAACACATCAAAAGCACAGGCGACGTCTGCATACTCAGGCGAGTAGCCAGCCACCTCTCCCCGCCCCTTTTGTAGCCAGGGGGTGAGGTGGCAAGGACGCAAAGGGGGGTGCTGACGTGGCCTTAGAAGCAAAAGCCTTAGCCCGGGCTGAGGCAGCGGCCCCCCTAACCCTGTATTCAACCCGGGATTCTACAAACCAAAAGTGGCTGGACCAAAAGGGTCAGACCCATCTGATTTAGCAGACTTCGCCTCTTTATCCGCTGCAGCGGTTTTCGAGCGAGTATCCATAGAGAACAATAACAAACGTAAAAAATCAAAAAAGGACAAGAAAACGGGGGTGGGGAGAAGGTTCGCACCTCCACCATGTTACGCCGGACCCAACCCCAACGGCGGTCCGGCCCCAAACCTTCCCAACAAAAACCTACGAAGCTCACCGATAGCGCCAGGACAAAAATCTGGTTTATTAATGCGAGGTTAGGCAAATACACGCCGATAGGCAAAAAAGAACAGAGCGCAAAACAAACGCGCATAGGCACGCTCACCGAACCCGGAGGGGCTGGGAATTAGAAGTGTTGCCTCGCCCTTTGCTAATCAAAGACGCTGACAACACAAATTTAGGGATCAGACCAATTATGTAAGTGCAAAGTGTGTAGTAGCGCTAATGATCCCTCCTCGGGGCGTATTGGGCGCACTTCGAGATAGCCGATGTTAATGATGAACACAAACGTGCGTACGATATCAATTGAACCAGTGAGGCAAGGCACAGCTTAGTACTAATTAATTTAATCCAGACGTAAATATGGGATATAACGGTTCGTTTATTTACTTTCTAATTACTCATATGGATACCGACACATTAAAAAGGGGAACATAATAATGACAATCCTAACTCTACATAGTCCCTGTCCTAGTGGTTAACTACTCTCATTTCCCAATTATATCAATATACGAGCTATCTCAGGCATGCAATCTGAGTATACAAAGTCTACATAAAACACATAATCAAACACTTCAGCTCACCTGGGGCATCCTCATCACGAAGCGGGCAACCGCACTACCCAATTTGATGTGACTCCAGATTGGAGTCTCCAATTAGACTGATTTCCTATGGGAAATTTCTCGGTATTTATACTAATTCCCAAGGATTTATCATTAATTTCATGCAAAATTATTGTAAAATTAATATTCTTCTCACGTTTTTGAGAGAAAACAAACTCAACGGGGTGCATCCGTAGTGGGTAAGCCAGGGGTGAGATCCCTTGTTACAA